>NJDC01003641.1:33395-55760 GCA_002245475.1 Calephelis virginiensis
AGTAATGAGCGAAAAGTTGTTTAAATAAAACTGTTTCACGCAGTAAGCGCGTTGTTGCCCCGTGAAGCGATCCATTGCGACTAAATTTCCAAGAAGCGAGCTAGTGCCCCGCCCGCGCCCTCGCCCCGCGCGGCAATAGTTTGCGTGGTAAGTTACATTTAAATGTTAACGAATTCTTGGCCCACCCTGTATATAAGTAGGCGTAGGAGGAAGCGAAGCGCGTGTTTCGCGTTTCCTAGAACGCTTACAACCGCCTAGAACTTCGGTGAAGCCGTCATCCGAGGCTGAGTCGTTGCCAGTACTCATGTACTCGTCAACATTAATTATGGTTTCTTCCGAACGAGCGGACGGAGTGGCGGCCCGAGAGGCGGGCGAAGCGTTACTTGGATTGCTTGAAATCCATCTTTAGACATATATTATTAACATTGGCCGTTAGTAGAGTTTAACCGACTTTCGGTCAAAATCAATACATCGCATTCAAATTTCAATATGGACAAATTAGCCAAAAAGTCATCAAAGTTGCAGTATATACTCCTAATATTTTGTGAAATTATAGTAAAATCAGTATTATTATTTTTGTAATGTTTATGTAGTTCTTCACTGTCACATTCAATTGATTGCGCGATATCAATACAGTCTATATCGTTAAAGTTTGTGGAACATTATCCATTATTAATGTATGGTTTGATAAACTCTTTACATTTCACTTCCATCCGTAGGGTGGTTTTGATGTTCCGATAAAGCGACGAGAAATTTATTTTGCTGTTAACTGTTCTTTATCTTTTTTACCTTATCCTTAAGTACTGATGTAATTTTTCTCAGTTCGTTTTCCTGAGATAGCATCATAGACTTGATCATAGATATAATTTCTTCTTTAAAATCCTTGAACTCTGACTCAAAATCGTCTCTTTTTCTCTTAATTGGTTGGGAAACGAAATTCGGAGGAGTAATATTACAACTTTTTCCACTTACATCAATATTTGGATCCGAGAGCGATTTGTTCAATAAGTCTGTCATTATTAAATTAAATTCCTTGCGATGTGTACTTAGCTTTACCTTATAATAGGCGGAGCCTGTGCAAGCGCAGTGCAATGGCCGATTTCGTGCACCTGCTATACGTTGCAAAATTTCTAGTAGGTGTGTCTTCCGGGTGCATTCGATCAATCAATGTTGAAGTAAGCGGTACATGCGCTCATTCAAGATAAGTACCAGGAGTTAAGGATGCACAAGCAGGATTTTGTAAATATTTGTAACTCTTTGTATTTTTGTACTCCTATCATTTACACTGATTTAATTCGTTTAAATATGTTTTCACTTTCAGTTTTTAAATATTTACACTGCACAGAGAACGCGACTATCACAACCAATGGCCCGAAGGAAGAGGACCGGTTACAGCATTAGAAGCATTTCCATCTACCATAGTCATCTCAAAAGTATGTCCAAAAGTGTTTTTTTTTGTTTAAATTTATTTCTGTGGGTAGCAGTTCTTTCACAGAGTTTTCAATGTATTTTATTTTTTCATTTTTCACTGTAGTGTACTCCTTAATTAGCTGAAATCTTATTGGGCTGCAAAATCGTGGAGATGAGGGCGTGTGGTTCTGCCAGATAACTTTTTTTTGTCTTTTCCAACTACTATTCTTGAGCATTGAGCTTGCTGTGGGAGCCATCGCAACACCATTTACAGATAATGTTCAAAAAAATTTTTTCTTCTTCGCTAATCGTTACAGGACTTCTAAGAAAATTTATAGTCATGTAACGGTATTGTCGATCAGGATCTGTGAGCTGCTTTCCCCGCAAGTACTTGTCACACTCTAACATTCTTTTGGTGAATAGCATTCTTGTTTTGCCCTTAGCAACTAATAATATGGAGGGTAAAACACCATATTTGTGTTTCGAATAATTTCCTATTGTCGCCTTGTTAGATCAGCTTCAACGAACATAATCAAAACTTGTAGTGGTGCCAAATGAGTAACACGACTAGGGCTTTGTCCTTTTATTCTTAAACTTGTTTCTGCAGCATAAACGATAGCGTTATCTTCTACGGTTGACCGGATTTCTTCGGTTTTCCGGCGTTTGCTTCGTTAACTTGATTTATCAAAACATTTCAAAGGCCGATCCTGTCGATTCAACGATTTCATTGGGAGTTGAAAAGTTCCATCTAACCTAGACTCATTAGTTTTCAAGAATGCCTATTCCTTTCTGTAGCATTTTGCCCAGTTTTCCTTCAACATCGATTTAAATAAAGAAAATCTATGCTTTATATCCTTAATATCCGCATCTGAATTGCTATAGTTTAATAATACATTATTTTCTAAGTAATACATTTTGCATTGACATTGAGTAAATTTGTGTCTTTCATAATGCGATTAAGGTGTCTAAGGGTAACAATTTTTACACCTGATGTGCTTGAAATGACAAAAAGTAACAATTATATAACAAATTATGATTTTTTTTACATAAAAAATCTTAATGGTTAGAGATGTCTCGAATTTTGGCTACTGCACTCTTCTGTAGCCAGTTTTAACATGTTCTTTTAATATAAAGATGGCACTTTTAATTTAAAAAACATGGTGGTCGTTTCTCATCGAGAAACACTTTAAATTAACGTTTAAAGTTGAAATCTACTACAATAATTGTCTCAAAGAAAGCACGTGTTAAAGAAAGAAAAAATATTTTAACTTTGACATTTTAGCTTATTAAATTTTAAAAATTACTTAAGATAAAGAAACATACCTGAGTTATCAGAATCCGTCTCTCTCATTTCCGAAACTAACACAGAAAAATGTACAACCTAATTATAACTTTAAAATGTAATATTACAGAGTACGAAACTAGCTACAAATGTCACTAACTAAAATTAATTGAAATGCTGTCATTTCACGTTATTTATGGTTTGCAAAAATCATGTTATAAACATTGTAAATTTTGTTGTATTGATCTTACTTCTTTTTGTAAAATACATTTATGCGTCTTTTTGTATGTCTTCACTAAAATCAAGGTCTGGTGCCGTTTAATTATTTATTAGTCTATTTACAATAATTGTAGGCATAAAACTGTTACGAAATTCAAATGTAAAATCTTGATATCTGTAGCATGGAAACTTCATTCCAAGAACTGGGTATTATTAACATTTTTAATTGAATTTCGGAAACAAATTAAATAAAATTTTAATTTGGCTAATACAAGTACTGCTTCTCTATAACATACTCCCTCTCTAACAAATATCTGCGTTTGCTATAATCATTCGTATAAAGACTAAATTTACATTGTTTGCGGTTCTTAAAATATATTTTGCTTTATTGCAAGCTATTATTAAATATCTACCCACAAACATGCTCGAGGTGAGCAATTGTTCTTGATCCTTCTTTTTTTCATCATCATCAATTATTTTCAGTATTATCATTGATGACATCCGCTACATCAATTCCAGATATTTCTTCCTGTTTTCTTTTTTCTATAAAAAAAATATCAAACGATTGAAACATGGCAAAAAAATCTTCATCGCAGTTGGACTCTGGAGAATAACTGCTGTTTAAATTGTTCACTAATAACGAAGCTAATGAAGCCTGAAAACTAGCGCATGTTAGAGTATAATTTCTCATACCATGGCATCTTAAGCTCTCAAAAAAATTTTCAAGGGGATCCTGATTCAGGTTTCTACACCAAAACGATTAAATTTCAAATTTTTGAAATGCTTGAATTCTTTTATTTCAAATCCTCATATTTTCAACCGTGTTTTATCTAATTGGATATTGTTGGAACCATGGCACTATCGCTAGTTCTGGGTTAAATAAATGCCATTAGTTTTAGTACAACTTTCGAATTCCTCCAAACTTCCGCATGTTTTGAAATTGGAGTAACATTTCCTAATAAGTCTTTTCCTGAACGTACAGTTGAGTTTCTATAACTACCTATTAAAGAATCAAACAAATCATTTATGAATATTTGAAGTCTTCAGGGTCTTGTAGTATTTTACTAGTACATTAGGTAGTATTTTACTGTCTGAAAAAATAAATAAATAGTAGACTAGCTTTTAGCAAATCTTGCTACTGGCAACAACTTGATTTGTAAGAACTTTATTAATATGTGTATCCACATCACTTTAAAACCTGTTTGGGTATTTTTTATCATTATCAAAACGTCTATGGACATGGCTGCGAAAACTTGCAAGGTAACGTGTTTGCATGAGTTTGAATATCCTTCTGCATCCAAATGCACTAAAATTTACCCAACATATAGAATTAACAGTAAGTTTTTGGGATCTTAACCACATTCACCAAAATGCAAACGCAAGTAAAGCTACTGGTAGCAGATATTTTTACTATAAGGGACAAGCTGTTTGTTCGCAGTTAGCAGTGTGAAAATGCTTTATATGCGGATTGTTTTTCCAAGACCTCTGAAACATCTAATTCAAATATACCACATATCTATATATTTCTTTAGTTTAATACGTAATTCACAGTTTTAACCTTATAAAAAATCGTTGCCACCTATCACATTGTTGGACTTATTGTCTTCTGCTTGTCATGGGTGTACTGCTTGTGTCTCTGTTTAGTTGCACAATAGTCTGGTGATTTAGTAAATTGTAAATAGTGTTGTTATGAATAATTGTATTTATATTAGCATTCAATCTGTCATTGACAATGAAAACAAGTATTAAATGTGTTTTATTATTTATGTTTCCGGCGTTGCAAGTCGCCCATTTGATTTAAACTGATATATTTATCCCTGCCAGTTCTCGTCCTTGTGTTGTTCCACGCGAGAGGCTAAGGTAGTCGATAGACTTGTACACGTGGTCTTAGACTCAGCCATGAGATGGCATAGTACAGTTGGCAGTGACATTTATGGTGTTTTCAGGCAACGGTTACCTGATATCTATCTTTTAAATTGTATTATTTTATATTTGTGTTTGTAATTCTTCTATGCATTAGCTCTTTGCTCTAATCCTATAATGCAGTATGCTTGCAAAAGAAACAAAGCTTTTTTACTTCATCATTCACTATATTTTTAAATTTTTAATAATCAAATTAATTTCGATGCCGTTTAACAATTAACGGACATCACAAAGAGGTATAATTTGTTGACCATAAATTTCAAATAAATATTTTTTAAAATCTTTGTTTTGTATTGAATATTTTCTTTTAGTTTCTTCAAGAAGACTGTGTATGGCACCGGCATTTGTGGTCCCCTAGTAACAGACTGTAGTAAAAAGAGTGAAGCTAATCCAATGATTTTTTTTATGATTTCTAAACTTGCAGAAGTCAAAACAGTTTTTGGGTGCTTCCTGAGCAAAACGCCACTTCGTTTTCATAATATTGAACAACCACAGAAAAGACCAAGATTGAAACACGTTAAACGCCGAAGAAAATTTTGTGATTTTCAGTTTGGGCCATTGGGACACCATTTGGGCGACACTAGAATGCTCTGTTCAAGCCATGGGGGACATCATGTGACCGCGATGTAGTGTTGACTTCAAACCCTTCTGCCAGACCAAACGGAGATGCTAACTTAACTTTTTTAATACAATGGGACCCGCGCGGCCCTGTAGACTATGTGTTTTGCTTGGTTTTCGACTAAATACAAGACTTAATTTACTTTAAGGATTTCGTATGGCAGAACTTTTACTACATATACACAGTGGTCGTACACTTTTCATAGGCCAATTGTCGGATACTACATATAAATTTGTATGCAGTATCCGACGGCAAAATCGGGTGCAAAACCAATGAAAAGCGTTTATGATATTTTTTTGTTAGCCAAAATAATATACAACACTTAAAAATTAAATTACAATATCAACGAGATCGCAGTATTCTAGAAGAACAATGTTCTTAGTGCTAAAAATTCAATCGCCCTTATGACTTATGAATTTCTTTAAAGCAGTCAAGACAAAGAAATTATTTTTCTGGACACGTTGCACAAAACGTAACTATTTTTTTTTGTTTTGTTCTTGGCCTGTTTTCGTCCCATAGTTTTGGCATTTACCTTATAAAAAATAAACACATAATCGGCTGCACTTTTTGTGAGGACCATCTTTTTTTCCAATTTATCTTTTACTCTTTTTGGTCTCGAGTCTCCAACAGTTTTTAGTTAGTTGAAAGAACTTACACATCTCTTTTGTTTTTCTATTTCAAAACTGTGATGCCATCGACACTTGCCATGGCAATGTGCTCTCCGCGCTCCAGTTTCGCAAAAAATATATTTTAGGTAGATTTTTCCGATTCTTTCGTATATTACCAACAAGATAAGTTTCTTTTTTTAAAAACTGTCGCGGTTAATTAACAATTGTGTACCAAATATTGTGTACACAGTGTGACCTCTAAACAATTATTCAATTCTAAACATAACATAAAGTAAGAAAACGTAACACTTACTTCCTGCTAATATAAAACGGATTGCACAATGACACTTAAATTCTAATGCCAAAAGATTTCTTACAATTTAACTACAAATAAAATACCTACATACTACAAATATAATATATGGTTAATAGTTTTTACTGCAAATGCAAAAATAGTTTTTAATTATATCTGAAATGAAACATTATATAAAGTGATAGCATGTTATTTGATTATTTAAACTAGTATGAGCGTTATAACTAATTGCCTAGAAATAAATGCAGTTCTTATAAGCCTAACATTTGTACCGACTGACGCTATAACTACGGGAACATCAGTTTTAGCTTTGTCTTATGTAGAATATATGTCTTCTTTACGCGTTGTGCTAATTTTGTGGAGTATTGCAAAAACAGCTGTAATATTGCGAACATCGTTTTGTAATTTTCTAGAAAGACGTGCAAACCGTATTTTTAGAACACCGTTAAGTCTTACTATTATGTTTCTTGTACTTATATGGGCTCTGTTATATCTGCTTGTTTGCTTATATTGCTATCTAGATTGCTTGCGTGTTACCCATTCGAAACGCATACAATATCTGCTATTTGCAAAAATGTGTGAATCATGCACTGAATCAGGCCACCGTGCCACAAAATCATAAATTTCCATTTCGGGGCCAATAATTGCAAGTTAATAGAAAATTCGCCTCTTCTGTTTCTATGTATTTCACCATATTGACGTTTAGGACTGTTTTTATGGAAATATGAGTACGGTCAATAAAATAAGAATTGTTGGTTGCCAACGCCTGGAAACCTTGCAAATTGATAAAACTTCCTCTTTATGGCACGAAATTCAGTAACTGGTGGAAATTTAATAAATTGCTTTACTTTCAGAATAAGCTGCTTGAATACTTGAGACACTATTTTTGACACAGTGAGTTGATTTAATTTAAGCAGTTCACGTCAGGTGCAAAGAGATAATAACTTCAGTATTCGGTACTAACATAACAATAAATATCAATAGCAAATTAGCTTAAAATACCAGTTCCGTGAAATTGTATTGCTACAAGCAATAGTGCAAGGGGTGGATCTGGTAGACCTCTATTATTAGCTCTTGTTTGATGCGACCAAAGGGAATAAATAACTTGCAAAATAATTTCTTTTCGAAATCTGAACCTTCATTGAAATTGCTCGTTGTAGTAGTACTGCAACGGATTAGTATAGTCTATTTATTATACAGGTTCTTTCTCAAATTAGTCAACGATATTGCAACCATAAGCTCGGAATGCGTGTCTAGAAACGTATTTAGTAATTAATTAAATAGTAATACATAAATTTTATTTAGCAAATCCAGTCAATATAAGAGGCGAGTTTTGTAAATACTTTAAAAGTGATGTCAGTTCGCTGGTGGTCCAATTGGCGAAAACTTTTGATACGACATATATCTTCCGAGTTCGCACCAGCCTTCGTCTACTGTTGAGGAAAGAGGAAGGAGTGAGACGGGTGCGGTATCGAATAGGGACGGAACCGCCCACAGCTCATGCGCAATTGTGATAGTTTTATATATTTTTTTCAATTTATTGCTCTGTGACTTTAAAACAGGGTGTATCTCAAATACATTTGTTTTGCGTATTTTATTAAAGGTCATGATTTTTGAAATATTAGTCTATGTAGTGATAAAGACCACTAGTTATGATTTTTAAAATTAATAACATAGTTAATCAACCAAAAATAATGAAATTTAGGTATTTGTGATACATTTTTATGTTCATTCTTTATTACTTTTTATATCAATTGTCTTTGCTACATGATCAAGGATGTAGATATCACATCTGGATACTGATCTGAGTAAGTTCGGGGGCTAGTAGCAAGTCCATAATATCAATACGAAATACCTTACAAAATACATTATGGAATTAGAAATAAGGCACTCGATCTTCTGATTTCATATTTGAATGGAAGAATTCAGAAGGTTGATATTAATGGTAAACAATCGACTGGTGCTGTTGTTACGATGGGTGTCCCCCAGGGCTCTATTCTTGGTCCATTTTTGTTACTTGTATATATTAATGACTTACCTTACTACGTAAGAGACAAACACGGAATTGTATTGTTCGCGGATGACACTTCACTTATATTTAAAGTGAAAAGACAACTGGGTAAGTATGACGAAACGAACAATGCGATTTCAAAAGTTGTACACTGGTTCAATATAAATCATATTTTTTGAATGAAAAAAAAAGGACACATTATAACATTGCTGAATATTTAGCAGATAAGACTGCTTGGGATTAATTGCTCCTCATGCCAATCACTTATAATATATAATTTATCATTACATAAATCATTGTAAATATATTGTAAAGTAAGAATAAAAAGACAAGCCCGCTGAGTTTCTTGCCGGATCTTCTCAGTGTGCGGCCGCGTTCCGATCCGGTGGTAGATTTATTATTATATAGACCCGTCACAAGTGCCTCTTGTAGGTTTATGTGAAATAAAGATGAAAATTGTAAAGTTTTACCAAAACATTTAGTGACCACAACTGGTAAATTGTGGGATCTCGACAATCCCTTTCTATTTTCATTTATAAGTTGCCTTAGTACACTTTCTGTTAAACAAGTTATTTTAAATACGAGAACTGATGGATACAGTAGTCCCCCAAAATCTTTTAGAGAAATTAGTTTGTGAAAATACAGTTTTTCTGATGCTAGTAACAAACTAATACAAGAAGGACAGTTTAGTTGTGTCTGCAGCTTTTTAGTTACAAATCCTCCAATATACCCTACAATTAGTTGAATTGTTTCTGGCAATTGACGTTCTACGTCCAGCATTTTAGAAAAAACCATACAATTTTGCATTTTTGTCTCAAAATTAACATTAGAAATATTTATTTCTCTCAACTTGTGCCCATACCCAGGTGTTGTTTTATTAATTGCAGAACTACAATTTAGAATTGGTATATCCTCTAAAGGAATGCAATTGCCGGTGAATTTCGACCGAAGCTCTGAATTGACAAATTTTTTATTATATATACCCATAAATTGAGATGCATTCGGGTTATTATTACAACGACCGTGATTCCGTATCACACCAAAAAATAATTTTATGTGGTCTTGGCTGAATTTATGAGGTAGAATAAACTGTAAAATTTTCCTTTGTTGCCCGTGTTACTACCAATGTTACTACTAGTAGTAGTATGGGTAATTTTATATCAGTTTTTACTACTGTAGTTGTAAGTTGCAAGAAGGGAAATACTAAATTGCCTATCTTACTACCAAGTGACTTATTTGCCGTTATTACTTCTGCAGTTGTAAGTTGTTAGAATGAAAATATTGTGTTATCCGTCTTACTACTACCCAATTGTAGTTGTTACATGGGTAACTTGGTAGCATTGCAGTTATAAGCAAAGAAATATTAAATTGTCTGTGTTACTACCTTCAAAATAAACTTTGTCTATCTTCAATAAATAATTTAAGAATCAAGTTGTATACAACGTGATTAATTTCCTGGACTATCATTGATAGCGAGACAAAGAACAAAAGAATCAAACTTTCTTATTTAGAAGGTCAAAAATAATAAAAAAATCATAAAAACTTTTTATTAAAACAAACATCAAACTTAACTTTTTTTATGATATTAGAAGGCAAACAAGTTGACGGATTTCCTGATGATAAGAAATTCACGCCGCCTAGAGACACCAAAGGTGATGATAGTGCGTTGCCAACCTAAGGCCGGAATTGCTGTCGAGTGATTTTAACAATACTATCATCTTAGATTGCATTTGATAGCCGACTCATCAAGGTTTTGTTATCTTTATCACTAGTTTATTCAATTTTTTCAAACCAAAACAATATTTGTTCTGTATCTCATGCTAAAAATACTCAAATTAAAAACTTATTTTTGATCCAATTATTTTTGTATGTAGGTTAGGTATAATAAGGTAGAACCTATTGAAAATTGTTCACTTTCCTTTCTTGTGTAGGACCAGCTCCCAGCAGCGTTGCTCTGGGTAAAAGCGGTAGGTAATACAGCAGCATGAAACGATAAAATTTTCAGATTTGCATGTTGATTTGCCTAAAAAAACGTTAAACAACCACTGGCAATAGCAACTATTTCCGTTTTCTTAGTTGTCTTCAAATCTTGTAATAATTTAAAAACATTGATGTTTGTAATTTCAAAATGAATGATTTACATTTTATTAATCCTCGTCATTAAGTTAAAAAATTCAAAATTAAAATAAAAGTTCCTTTGAATTATTCATATTATTTTTTGTTATTTGTGACCTTTTAAACAACAAAGTTCGATTCCTTTGTTTTTTATCTGTCTATTAATCATAGCTCAGAAAATTAATCACGTTGTATACAACTTGATTCTTAGATTATTTATTGAAGATGGAGAAAGTTTATTTTGAAGGTAGTAACAAAGACAATTTAATATTTCTTTGCTTATAACTGCAATGCTACCAAGTTACCCATGTAACAACTACAATTGGGTAGTAGTAAGACGGATAACATAATATTTTCATTCTAACAACTTACAACTGCAGTAGTAATAACGACAAATAAGTTACCCGTGTAACAACTATAGTCACTTGGTAGTAAGATAGGCAACTTAGTATTTCCCTTCTTGCAACTTACAACTACAGTAGTAAAAACGGAAAAAAAATTACCCATCTTACTACTGGTAGTAACATTGGTAGTAACACGGGCAACAAAGTAAAATTTTCCGTTTCACTACTAATTCGGTAAATAAGGTTTTAAAACCAGAAATACATATATCAGCAAACCAAGAAATCCTGTCTTTGACTGTGTGTTTGTTATCAATTTTGTATTGTTTGTTATTGTTTTGAACGTTTCACCATTTACTTTTCGAGTTATTTTTGTTTTACTTCTATCTTTAATTCTTTTAAATAAGTGAACGAGTGATTGAGAAATTCAAAAAGCTCATCTTTTCGTTCTAGTATGTAGGGTTTTTTGAAATTATAACTTCCCAAAGATCTCGTATTTAATATTTCGAAAAGATTGTTCATTATTTCAATAAAATTAATAGTTGCATTAGCATTTTCAAATTCTTTCAGTTTTAAGTCAGTTGAACACAACCGGAGTGAAGTAGCAACACTATGGCTCAAGGTTTGAGTGGCTAGTTTAATATTCATCACGTTATTCCTGAATTGTAAATGTCGTTGTGTAATTTTGTTCCCTTAGTGAAGTCCAATGTTATCTTGTAAATTTTTCAGGTGTTCCAAATATTGCCATTTGATTTTATTGCCGTCTTTGTCAATGAAATTTTTTTTTGATTGCATGGAATTTCTTACTACTTTTATCATATGACATGGATCTAAAATCATAACTACTGGATTTTTGGTTACGGGATGTTTGAAATGGGTTATTAATGTCATCAAAGTTGCAACCTAATTTTTTTGCAGCAGCGAGGTTAGAAGGACAACCGTCAAATGTTTAACTAACTACTTCTGCACCGACCTCGTGGCATCTCTTAAGACACATTAATATGACATTACATCTTTGTTCAGCTGAAAAGCCATTAACCAAAAAATATCCCAATGGTAATTTAAAGGAATTATTTAGCGATACTAACATTAATACGTAGGCCTGAGTAGCAATTTCTCCTGAAGCACCGTGAGTGACAATCCCATCAACATCAACACCGTTAAAAATTTTTTGCTGCCTTATGGCCATTTCATCCACCACTAGACAAGCTAGTTTTTTGTCACTTTAGCTATACTTTATCTGTAGTGCTCTCAAAGCTTCTTCAGTAAAACCAGGATTGCTGTTTATGGTTTGATACCATTTACATATAGTTGATGGATGTGGTAGGCATGATAGTAACTCTCTCCGTATATATTTGTATGCAGCAGGAGAGTAAAAATTAACTGTGAGTGTATTTTTTTTATAGATGGCGTAAATTTTATAATACTTCGACCGTTCTTAGATTTTTAATACCACTAAGCGCTGTATGTAAGCTAGAGTCATTAAACCCATTACTTTTCATGTTTTCAACTACATTTTTCAACATCAATTTTTTTCTTTTCAACCTTTTATTTTGTTGCTGTAATTTTTTTAATGTTTAATCGTTTTTTTGCCGAAGTTGTTTTTAATCTTAGTTCTTTTTTAAGTTTGTGTTTTCTAGGGGTATTAAAAGTAGATTCAATATCAGACGAAGGCACACTTATAGGAGTGCTGCACCGAGGTTGCACTTGTTGATCTACTATTGTGGCTGGTATGATTGCCCCAACATTGCAACAGCTGTCCAACATTTCACTAGAAATATAAATGTTATATTTACAGCTCGGACACTCCATCTGAAAAGTAAAACATTTGTTAAGTACTTAATCAGAAATTTGAAGCGTAGTGTGGTGTATGTTGATGGAATGGCAAATAATTTTATATTATTAATAAATATTAATAGATAGTGAAAGTGAGGCTTATTACCACTTTACGTCGTTTTTTTTCTTCATAACTATAATCAGGCTGTTCTGATATACGTTTCAACATTGGTGTGTTGCACCTTAGATGTTCTAGGTTTACATGTTTTTCTTGATTGTACTGTTCCTATAAAAAATAAAAATCAGTTATTGTTACATTTACCATTTGATGTAGTACCTCCCCGTTGTTGGTCCGCGCTCCTTTGCAGTAAAGATTATTTGCCTTACTGCCAGGTAGCTCGTAAAAGGCGACCATAAGCTTACCGTCACTAACACTGTGACATCGTACTAGGTGGTAGAGTTTTGCAGCGACTCGCCCGGATTGGTACCACCGCTTTACCTATTCCTGCCACCGACACGTCCAATGCTTGCCACTGACGTGTGCCGGTTCGGAGGGTAAGGTAGCCGGTAAACTTACTTTTGCTCGAGGCCTAACATAACAGTCTCAGATTGGCAGCGCACCATTACCACCTTTGGTGTCTCTAGGCGGTGTGAATTTCTTACCATTTGGAAATCCGTCTGCTTGTTTGCCTTCCATTATCATAAAAAAAAACCTATGGTAAAATAGAATTTATTACAAACTTACGATTTTATTTCTTTTTTCTGGATAAACACTGCAATCCGATGTATATACTCGTAGTTCCCGCTTATTTATATTAATTTTTAAATTAGTTTCATCTGTCACGTCTTTTGGCGGTATTGAGGACTTTTCCTACAAGATATAAATAAAATACATGCATTAAAGTCTAACAAATGCTTTCAGAGTTATTCGTTGTATTTTCTAAATAATTTTAGTATTCTTCAAATTGTTGCTATCTGTATATTTGTTTCGTTTATGGTGGCTGGTCTTGATAAATCATCCGAAGTTGAAGGTTTTTGATTTACACAAAGTGGAGTAACCATCTAGAAATAAATGAAAGGAAAAAAATTGTGATATAAAACTAATGATTCATACCATTTCCATACATGATTTGGCTTTTTGGCTATTGTAATAGAATACCATAATAATATAATAAAGTACGAAAAACTAAACAAATACAACATTCAAAACCATGAAATGTGACCTAACCGAAATTAAAGTAAAATCATACTAATATTATAAATGCGAATGTATGTGAGGAAAGACGTATGTCATAAATAAATAGTTTTAAATACAATTTTATTGAGACTTACTGTACAAATGGGTACGGCAGACTTTTGTAATAATTTCCTCTTTCCATTCTCGCGCATATAGATGTCCTCATCACGAAAGTGGATGCTGCATACTGGACTGTGTAAAGCTGGCATCCAGTCATGCTCGTTCCTTTCCAACCGAACAGCAGCTATCCAGTTCTCCCTCTGTATTGGATTCGATGGAAATCTGTGGTAATAAAAACTAGCAGGTACTAAACATATATGTGACGGCGCCACCGTCAATGTTTTGCAAAGCACGTGCCACAGGCAAGCGGTGACAAGCGATAGCAGCATTACGTCATTCCAATCCTGCCGCCAGCCTATATAAAGGCGGCGCCAACCGATGAATCGGATTCTTTCGTCGACCGCCGGCCAGTGCACTCATTACGTAATCACTACGTCATTTAATTATGAAGTGGTTTTGCTGTCAATGTCTATCAATGTTGCAATTTTGTTCAAAGTTAAAATTGAGTTAAATTATTGAAAATAATATTAAATTCGAATAAATCCAGATAGCAAGAGACTTTTGCGTTTTTTTTTAATAATGTCGGCACTTGATTCTACATCAGAAGTGGGATCTACCCCTACAAAAATAATCGCTGCCAAACGTGCTGAAAACTCCAGCAATGGAAGAAAATATGATGTTCTCATCTGGCTATCCAAAGAATGATTGCTCACGTGTCGTCTGCTACTCGTGTGGCCTGATTCCAGCCACGTAGCTTCTGCTTGTCCTATGCTTTACAAGAAAAAGGAAGAGGCTGTTGCGTTCGCTGCCGTCAGCTCCAGCAAGCAGGTCAACGTGTGTACCAGTAGCTGGCATGGATTTATTGAGATAAGTGATATTAAGTTGCCTCTAAATGCAGTCTAATCAAGCAAAGCTATTCTAAATTTCTTAAAAACGAACAGTTTCATGAACAAATAGCTCTAAGGGTCGCCGCACACGAGCCACTCGCCACAGCCACAAACGCAGCCACGAGAAGCTAGAAGCTGCTACAAAGGTAGCTGAAGCGCGCGACAGCCACTTGTAGCCGGTGGTCGACACTTGCGGTCGGTGGCTGCTACTTTTTTTAACCCTCGGGCAGTATCATAATGTACTCTGACGAAGAAGGTTTAATTGCGCTACTTTTGATAAAAAGACGTCGTCGTAGAAGACGAAACCGTAGTTATTAGATACATCCAATTTTAACGAATGTACACAAATGCAACGAACATTTCGATAATCTTCTAAACCATCCTAAAAAGTTTTTCAAATATTTTCGTTTAAGCATAGGTACGTTTTGGGAACTACATGCTCTATTATATGCTGGATTAAAGCACCACAATACCAACATGCGGAAAAGCATCGCACCTGCGGAAAGATTAGCTATCACATTAAGGTAAGTGGAAATAATCACTATCTAGCATAAAACTCCAAAGAACACTATGATATAATAATCTATACTTTATTTATATTCACTATGTATTGTTTTTTCTACTAGAGAATAGCTAGTTAACAAATAAAACACGTGGGTATTTGTCTTTACTAATTGTGTCTTTATTATAATTTGGTATCACTCGTCATCATCACGGAACATGTCTTCGATAACAGAACTGTTGTCCATAGACTGGTCAGAATGAATGAATGAGTTGGAGAAGGCTGAATTATAGGTGAAGACGGGATAGATGTAGAAGAGTTTTGTGTAGAGTATGACTTATCAAGCATAGACTTGTCGGAATAATGTGAATGAAGTGGAGAAGGCTGGGCAGATGTAGAAGCTTTTTGTGTCGAGTGTATGTTGGCATTTCCTGAAGAATAACCATAATATTGTGCCGAATAGGTTTCATGATTTTGGTTATGCGTGTACTTTCTAATTAACTGTAATATTTCTGATTGAAAATCAAGTTTACAATTTTCGTCAATTTTTTTTACATGTGGAAGCAGCGACATTAGAAATTGCTTATCGGGGTCATTTTGGTCGTTTTGATTTTCTGATTTATCGGCCCTTTTTATATTAACGTTTCTGTTTATTTTCAGGCGAGATGTTTCCGCATCATTAGTTGCATTAGTAACATCGGTAGGCGGTCTCACTTCTTTTAAGGAATTCAAGAACGATAGATGATTGAAATAAATGTACTGTTTACTGCTTGTTGCTGCCGAACCACTCGCAACGTTCTTGTTTTTTGCATTTTCTCTATTAAAACTGTCACGAAGACTCTTCCACTTCCTCTGTAATTTAGTTACTGTAACATAAAAACAATATAATTTTAATTTATTTAAAAAAATATATAATTTGTTTCAGGTATCTAGGAACTGGATGCTCGTTTGAGGATTTTGAACTCTCTTACCACCGTGGGGCCTCTACAGCAAGGAAAATAGTAATAGTAATATAATAATAGTAACTTTTGTAATAATTTCCTCTTTCCATTCTCGCGCATATAGATGTCCTCATCACGAAAGTGGATGCTGCATACTGGACTGTGTAAAGCTGGCATCCAGTCATGCTCGTTCCTTTCCAACCGAACAGCAGCTATCCAGTTCTCCCTCTGTATTGGATTCGATGGAAATCTGTGGTAATAAAAACTAGCAGGTACTAAACATATATGTGACGGCGCAACCGTCAATGTTTTGCAAAGCACGTGCCACAGGCAAGCGGTGACGAGCGATAGCAGCATTACGTCATTCCAATCCTGCCGCTAGCCTATATAAAGGCGGCGCCAACCGATGAATCGGATTCTTTCGTCGACCACCGGCCAGTGCACTCATTACGTAATCACTACGTCATTTAATTATGAAGTGGTTTTGCTGTCAATGTCTATCAATGTTGCAATTTTGTTCAAAGTTAAAATTGAGTTAAATTATTGAAAATAATATTAAATTCGAATAAATCAAGATATCAAGAGACTTTTGCGTTCTTTTTAATAATGTCGGCACTTGATTCTACATATGCATAATGCTATTCCTAGAACCTAACTGCATATAATAAATACATTATAATTTAATCAAGGACACAACATATGAAATATGTACCTAATATGCACAAAAAATAGCAGCCTATTCACATGTTGCATAACACTTTCCACAATGGCGTTCAAGTATAACTTGAAATGTTTATTTACGTAAGCATGAAAGCTTCATGCGTAAGCATGAAAGGTGATTCCCGTATTTTTTCTTTCGCTGTGACTTCTACACCATTTCACTTCACTCTAAGGCATCTTTTTAAACGAAATAAATTTTCTTTTACTCTGCAAAATATAAACATGAATTCGAATAAATCAAGATATCAAGAGACTTTTGCGTTTTTATTAATAATGTCGGCACTTGATTCTACATATGCATAATGCTATTCCTAGAACCTAACTGCATATAATAAATACATTATAATTTAATCAAGGACACAACATATGAAATATGTACCTAATATGCACAAAAAATAGCAGCCTAGTCACATGTTGCATAACACTTTCCACAATGGCGTTCAAGTATAACTTGAAATGTTTATTTACTTAAGCATGAAAGCTTCATGCGTAAGCATGAAAGGTGATTCCCGTATTTTTTCTTTCGCTGTGACTTCTACACCATTTCACTACACACTAAGGCATCTTTTTAAACGAAATAAACTTTCTTTTACTCTGCAAAATATAAACAATTTGAGGTAAAATGTACCAAGTCAAAACGACCACGCGACGCAAAGTGCTTTAACTCAGTGGTGGGCGCGTTTGGTGATTAATTAAGCTCCGCCCCCGCGGGTTACTATCGCGTAGGATTTGGATAGAGGATCTACAGATCCATCATCTTACCCACATTCACAAACGGAATGGTCTTTTACATGAATTTTTCTAAGATGAACAGGAGTGCATGCATGGTTCAGGCGAAGGCGACATATAGTGGATATTTTTTGTTTATGTAGGCCTTTGTATTAAAAAAACCAAGGTTTAATGGGAACATCACTTTGGATATCTCCATAAAACTTGCCTTTTTCTGATTTAGACACCTTCCATAAATTGGACTAAGAAGATTTTAAAGTTAAAGAGGCCAGAGCATTTAAATCCGATGGAGGGATTATATAATGATTATTTTTTATATTTTTCAGGTGGCGGATATACAACGCTTCTCTAATTTTAAGAATAATAGGGATTTTATACTTGGTGCTGAAAGGATTAGCTAGTACTATTTTTAGACAGCTCAAACAGTCTGTAAATGTAATGGACTTGTTAAGTTTATGAGATTCACAGTACTTTATAGCCTCTAAGAGAGCTACTGCTTTACCTGTGAAGACTGAAATCTAAGGAGGACATTTGTAGTTCAGTATTACTTTGAATTTTGGAATCCACACAGCTGCCCCAACTTCACCATTAGGAGAAAGTTTGGAAGCATCCGTGTATATTGTAGTCCAATCAGGCCATCTTTTTGAATGAATTTCTTGAAATTCAGAGTAAGCAGATGAAGAGTCCTTTCATATGCCTAGACTAAGGGCTGTATCTGGTTTAAAGTTGAGAGAGTTATAATCCACGTCAAACAAGGAAAACCTAGTGAAATTTAATATGGGGGATGGAAGACTTAATGTTTTAACATGGCTTTTTAGTAAAAAAGGGAGTGAGTCAAAGTTATTTAGATCATAATATGACAGGAGTTGGTTTAATTTTTGAGGGAGAGGATGGGAGTATAACCCAATAATTCTTCCAAAACACACATCCGATAGATACTGTCTCCGTAAATGTAATGGAGCTTCTACACATTCCACTCGTAAGCAATTTATAGGTGAACTCTTCATTGTTCCAATGATGATTCGTAGGCACTTTGACTGCAATTTATCTAATTTGACAATACCTTGTTAATTGCTGGGGTCGAGAAGAAAATTACCACAGTCAAAATGGCTGCGTATCAATGCATTATATAGTATCTTCTGAGATACTGTGTGAGAACCCCACCATACCCCAGAGAGAACACGAAGAATGTTTACATACTTTTCACTTTTTTCTGCTACCTGATTAAAATGAGAGGATGCTGTAAGTCTCGAGTCTAATGTAATGCCCAAAAATTTTAACTGATTGCTAGTGGAAATTATGTCAGAGCCGTATCTCAGCAGCTGGGACTATACGTTTTTTGGTGAAGACAACAGTACGGCATTTGGGAACTGACAATGAAATGCCATGATCACTGAGCCAATCCTTAAGATAACTAAGTTCAGTGTTAAGATTGGAAGTTGCTGTAATATCTTTGTTAGAAAAGTATAAAACTTTGTCATCGGCATATTGTAAAATTTGACAAAAATTATTAGCGGAATGTTCCAAGTTGATCGAGTACACACTATATAAGATTGGACTAAAAACTGAGCCTTGGGGAAGACCCTTCCAAACCCTTCTACTCATGATTTCACTATCATGGAATTTAATTAAGATGTCGCGATCCATAAGGTAATTACAAATTAAACGAGTCATTCTATCCGGAATACTCGGCTGTCGAAGTTTATGTCTGAGTATGGGAAGCAGGACATTATCATAAGCAGAGGCAACATCCAAAAAGGCCCCCACCAGAAATTCTTTTTTTTTAAACGAGATATTTATGTCAGTGATCAAGATACTTATACTGTCTAGGGTCCCAAGGCCTTTGCGGAAACTAAATTGAGAGTTGGCTAGCAGATTTTTTTCTTCCAAAACCCATTCTAATCTATTTCAGGGGTCTAATATCAAAGGTGGCAAAGTCCAGTAAAAGTAATTTTACGATATTTACAAAAAACTAATAACATTTATAGGATCCTACATATTTACTATTTCTAAATATTTTAGAGAGGACAATTTTGGCATAATTCATTTAAAACTGTACTTTGAAGCAAAACCAAGTTGAATAATAAGAAATATTAAATAATGTGATGGACTTTGCCACATTTGTTAGTAAAGGATGGACTTTTCTGTCTTTGTTGTGCAAGGATAAGGACTTTGCCGTATTTGTTAGACTAATATTTAAATATTTAACTGTCAGGGGTATCACAAAAAATTAAATTAAATAAATTTAAATGTTTTATTTCACATTGATCAATTAAAAAATATAGTAAGTATGAGTCCACCTCAAACCATCAAAGCTAAATTCTCTGTGCGTGTCTCACAATAATTATTTTCTTCATTTTCGGTACTATCCATATTTCCAGAAAGTTGATTAATAATATTTTTGTAATAGTTTAATGCGCTGATGTCTTGCCAACTGGTCCCGTAGTGTTTTTTAAGTAAAGTACTTACGTCATGGATTTTCTGGGGTTTCACTCTGACACCTTGTGTAATTTCACGAGGAGTAATCGACATAACATTTTTTCCTCGTCGAACCACGCTTCGCAAAGACCCCAAATCACTTTTGTAGAATACTTCGCCTTGTACCAATGTGTTGTTAGCATCTTTGCGGCACCGTTTGATTATTATGCGTTTGGATTCCATGAATTGAAAGTGCCACTGTCCCGGAGGTTTCAGTATTGTCTCCACAGCACCTTTCCAATCGAAAATTTTGCAATCATTTATACCCATGAGAACTAATGTAGCATGGTTTGAGATGTCATGATACTGTTGTGGTTGAACTATTACTTCTTTCCTTTTGATTTCGCGTTCTATATGCCCAAAAACGATCTGACGGGAGATACGAATGCCCCATGATGGGGAAATATATCTAAATTTTTATTATATTAGGATGAAGAAGCAACCACTTACAACACATTCCTATAAGGATAGAATTTTTATTCTGACCTCCGCAGCCGTCAGAAATCAAACGGACTGTGTGAATGTTTGTCATATCAGTCACATTTAATCGATGTTATATTGCAGAGGCCACTGTATTTGAATCTTTTGAAAATTGTTCCTCACCCCATACATAAGAGAATACATTTTCTTTGGTTAAATTATCCTTTGAGCTACCATGAACTACGGTCAAATTATAAATATAAAAGTGTCTACTGTAGTAGGTAGACTGATCAGGTAATTTGGGTAATGGCTGATTCTTCTGACAGTCAAAGGAAAACGTAATAACTCCATCAGGCTTTGATTTTAAAACATCATAAAAAGCTTTAGCTCGAAGAGAATGTACTCGTTTTAAAGTCATCAGTTCTGTTTTTTTAGTGACATCAGTTTGAATCTTGATTTTTTTCTTGAAATTGGAGGCATGTAGAACAAATATCTGTTTTTGGTGATCCAAATCCAAGGTTAAACACGGTATTAAAGACCTTTCTGAAGAGTGCTCTCGTAGCGATAGGCTGAATATTCTGTTCCTTGTACATATTATACAGCTTACTGATATTTAATTCTGTAGGTAAATAATGGCGGACAGAGGTGGAACGACGACAGTAATGAGGTTCTGAACAATTTAGTGACTGAATAAAAGTTTTTATGCCATTCCTTTTTTCTACAAACTTGTGACTTTTGTGATCCCCACCTCGCTTCTCTTTAGGACACTCTCCTGTCTCAAAGTGTTTTCTTATAACAGTTTGTACCCTATGTTTTTTTTTAATTTAAATAATTTAAAAATACCTTTTGACACACAAGCACTGGTTTTTTATTTAAAGGTATGTAAAAATTCGTTGTAAAATTTTCGGACTATGTGTATTTGTTCGTGATCTCTTACGTTTTGTTGGAATACTTTTGATGTATTTTAAAATAAGAGTGTCCTGTGCTTGTTTACTTGCTATTTTGTAAAACGCTGTATGAAATTTCATGATATCATTCATGGTCAAAGAATTGCACTGAAATGCCTTTTTATGTCTGCAAACAATTCGCTCGGGTAACATAGATGATTCGTATCCAAAAAGAAAAAAATATATGTAAATACTACATAATACAGTAGAACTATTTCTTTATTAGGTCATTAGTAGGTCCAAAAAATACTGGTCCAATGTTTTACCTCAATCAAGTCAGTAGTTACGGCGTAAAATAAGAACATTTCTTGATGTAATCGAATGTCGTAGCATACCTACCTACATCGCAAAGTTAATTATTTTATCTGAATTTATTTTAAATGATACATTCCTCCATTTTAAAATAAATAGGTACAATGAAAATAATAATCTGAAAGTTTTCAGTTAGCAATATATTCACAAAAATACGACATTTGATTTTACCGTTAGGTACGTACCTACATTCAAAACTATAATACTGAGGGTACAACCCTAAAGAAAATAACTACAGTACCTTTGTTTCTTCACCTTATTTTACTTCCAGTTTTCGAGATTCGCAGTTCTTTTCCTGGCCTTATTTTTAGGCACAACTTTAGGTTGACAGTCCATCTTTGGTTGGTCACTATTTTTAATTAAAATCCAACGTTTAAACACCTAAACATGTAATAAAATCAAGAAACGCACAAAGCAGTACCATTAGAAGCGGCGATTGAATCTGCTTGTTTCTGATTGGTTGGAACGGACATTGCTAGTTATGTTATGGAAGTCGGGGACTTTCCCGGATTTGT
>NJDC01003641.1:56147-68654 GCA_002245475.1 Calephelis virginiensis
GGCCTTATTTTTAGGCACAACTTTAGGTTGACAGTCATCTTTGGTTGGTCACTATTTTTAATTAAAATCCAACGTTTAAACACCTAAACATGTAATAAAATCAAGACACGCACAAAGCAGTACCATTAGAAGCGGCGATTGAATCTGCTTGTTTCTGATTGGTTGGAACGGACATTGCTAGTTATGTTATGGAAGTCGGGGACTTTCCCGAATTTGTTACAAAACGTTTAGTTTATGCATAAATTTTTATTGGATTTAGCTGCATTTGTTCGAGTGTCTTAGTGAAGTCCAGTAGTAAAAGTGTTGCTACATAAAAAAAAGGAAATTAACGTTTGGCATTTCATGGGACTTTGCCGCCTTTGATATTATACCCCTGATTTTTAATCATAATCTTCATGATCTTTGCAAGGCAAGAAGAAAGAGCAATTGGTCTATATGAGTTAGTCACTTGGATTTTTGCCAGGTTTTAAAATGGGGAGTATTATCTGTTTTTTCCAAGAATCAGGGACAGCACCAAACTTGAAGAAGAAGTTTATAAGTTTTAATAGGTAGAGTTTTGTATTAACAGACGAATGAATTACAAAAGAGTAAGGGATGCCATCATGTCCCGGAGTCGAGTCAGTAATACCTAGCATAGCAAAATCGAGTTCATCCAGACTGAACTCAGTATCCTTTCTGTCTTTAGAAAATATAAGAGATGACGGGTAGGGTAAGGAATCTGAATAAGGAACAGAGGCACAGGCTTTTCTATCTGCAAAATGATTCATCCAGATAGAATAGTCATTGGAAGTGATATTCTCAATACAAAGGGAACTACGAAACCTTTATACATTTTTCCAAACTAGTGAGGACTTTGGTTTAGGATTTAGAGATTCACAGAATCTTGCCCATCCTAACTTCTTTTTTTTTAGTGAGTTATCTTCTATTTTTAGCAGCAATGTGTTAATAGTTTATATAATTTTCCGCTGTCATAGATCTATTATATGTTATCTCTGCTTCATTCCTTAATTGGACCAATTCTGTACAAACGGAATCCCACCAAGGGGTGAAGTATCTGCTGAAGATATGATGGCATCCGCAAACTGTAAATAGGCAATCAAAAAGCTATGAGGAGTTAAATCTGGCAAAGTGTAGATTTTCACATTTAACAAGGACGAGTTAAAAGTGGAAATGATTCTTCCTTGTGCTGAATGTAACGTGCGTGATAGACTTTGAACGCTATAAGAAACATTGTGACTCTGATATACTGATAAATTGTGCAAATCATGACAACTTTTTCTTGGTTCCAGGCACTGACAAGCCTACTATACTCTGCAACAGACGCAAATCCTGCGCCACGGGTGGCGATAGGCAGGGGGATAGCTCTTAGCTGCACGGTGACGCGCATGTCTCTAAGGCTTTGTTCTAGCTGCGCTGCATCTTGGTTGAAGTCGCCTAAGCGTCGGAAAGCTTCTTCACGCTTCTGCGGCATGAACTTCTTATTGTTTTCGGTGACAAACGAAGCTGTAGAACGTGTTTTCGCCCCGTGTCCTCGAGATTTCTTTTTGAATTGCGCCGTCTTGGTTGGTGCGACACAACCATCAGGTTGGTCAAGTACATTATCAATCGTTTTTGAACTCATGATGTCAAAATGTCCGTACAAACTAGGTCCGGAAATTTGTCCGCCTTATCTGTATCAGGCGGTCTGTGTTAGGTGATATGTAATAAGTGTCTTCAAAGTGCCAGCACCTTAGTAACAACAACTGGAATCTGTTTCTACTCATAGTTTTGGGAGCTACTTCATTTTTATACAGAACGTCATTACTCCAATAATCGCTAATTCTAGGCAATTTTTTGAGTCCCATGTAAATTACTAAGCCTAAGAATTTCCACATTTCTAGACTATTGCAGTCGACCCATTTATGTCCAATGTAAACTGCTTTTGTCGCGATCCATTAGGAAGATGCCATTCAGTTTGCGACTGAAGACCTGGCTGTCCGGCGATCGTTTACAATTAAATCTTCATTTGAAGCAGTGGAAGTAAAAGAGCTTGTGGATTCAGTGTTGGACACGTCTAAAGATAGTGATGGTTCGTAATCTGAGTCACTAGAGTCTGACATTTCTAAAAACCGCAGGAAATCGCGGTGAAATTGGAGCGTAATTTTTTTTTACCAGGCTACGTGGGCGGCCGGCGGCCAACTAACCTAATAACACGGGTGGCATGACATAATAAGTTTGTGCAAGTAGTAACATGCATTTTTGTGAAGTAAATTGGCGGGATACTTGTGGCACGCGCGGACCCCTTGGCTTGCCAGTAAAAGTATACAAAATTAGTGATGGCATGTTAATTCAAAAATTTTGTGGGCGGCACGTGGACCACGTGGCATTGAGAGTGTTAAGAGTATTGTCGTGAGAAGTTACACTAACATAAGAACTGTCAAGAACAGAGTTTTGCCTCTTATCCTATTCGAGTAACTTGGTTTTTGGGGTGGGTCTTTTTTTTCCTTGCGTGGAGTAACGTTATTAGGTGTACCCGTTGCTACAACTTGTAAGATGGCAACATTTTTACACTGTTTTTCTTTCACCTTTTTTTTTGATGTGCACTTTCAAGTTAACTTCTCAATAAACTAATCTCATCGTATAGTTCCCTAGTCTTACTGTCGCTTAAAATACTTAAATCTAGTAAGCTTCTTTTTAAGTTTTCTGAATTTGACGTTCTAAATTATTTAACAGACTCATTAGATAAAGTAAAATTCTTTCTTCGTAGAGTGACATTGTTAAAATCAATTTTACTGAAGTCGATATTATCAAAGCTTGAAGTCATTATTGAAAATGTATTTATTTGGTTTAATTTACACAAAAACTTAAAAAGACTATCCGCGTTTTAATTTCAAATCTATAAAAGAGGTCTCGAACAACAAGGTGTTGCAGTATGCCCATAAGGTCATCACTGGCTTTCATTTGACATCGACATCGAAATATGTCGAAGTTTTAGTGTAGGCTATTACTGTGTTCATAATTTAAAGCATGCTATGTAACAATACGCAGTTCTTAAATATTGCTGTGGTGACAGTACAAACCGTTTTTCCTAATACTGATAGAAAATCGAACGTCCTACAACGTACCGTCCATTACTATTACATTACTATTAAATATAAACGCCCGTAGGTGTTCTGTCGTATTATTTCTTTTTATTTGGACGCCTGAGGATGATTCCGCCAGCAAACTTACTAAGTAGGTTCTAATTCTGCCATAATAATTAATAATTTTAATATGTAATTTTTCCCCGTGTTGGCTCGGGCTCCTTTGCAGAATAGACCATCTGCCTTTCTCGCCAGGCAGCTCGTAAAAGGCGAGCATAGGCTTATCATCACTAACACCGTGACATCTGACTAGGTGGTAGAGTTTCGTAGCGACTCGCCCGGATTGGTACTACTGCCTTACCTATTCCTGCCATGACGTGTTCCGGTTCGGAGGCTAAGGTAGCCGGTAAACATACTTTTGATCGAGGCCTAACATCCTGACCTCAGGTTGGCAACGCACCATTACCATCTTTGATGTCTTTAGGCGGCGTGAATCCGTCTGCTTGTTTGCCTTCCTATAACGTAAAAAAAACTTTTCAGTTTATGGTTTTGGAAACATGATGCATATCAATTTTTAAAATAAAATGTTTGTACAGATGGGTTTTACATTTTTTGACTGTTGTAGGACAAACCTTAGTCACGCAAACAACAGTGTGGTAAAGTGCTGCCCCATGCAATAAACACTAAACAGCAGCTATGCTATACACTAGTAACGAAATTTATTGTAAGTTTACATGGTTATTTGAAATAAATTGTGTAAACTTTACCAAATTTTCTTCTTCATTAATTTCATTGAGAAATTTGTGGTGCAGGAACATTGTTGCACAAATTATGCAGAACACAACATGCAATAACAATTTTGCAACCATTTGAGGACTAAAATGATATACTCGATGTACCAACAGATACCTAAATGTTTTGAGAATACTTATAGTCCTTTCTTCACTGTTTCGTTTTGAACTATGTATGTCGTTGTGTTGCTGTTCGCATGGGGTTGACCTCTGGCTGACTAAAGAGTGTTATAAGGTAAGGCCTTAGAGCATATCCCGAAACACCTTAATCACTTTTTTATTTATCACGAAAGATTATACATATTGTTTTAAACTGTATGAGCTGCGACATGGCATGAGATTCTATTAAATAATTCCATGTGACATTCTTAACTGCCATAGATAATAAAACTATACTATAGGTTTCTAAGTTTTGATTTAGTGTTGGTTGCTTTATAACCAGACTTTTTTGTCCATTATGTTTATATATCACTTTACATTATTGTCTATTTTACTAAGTAAATAAACAGTCTTTCCGCTAGCCAATTACAAGCACATGGAGAGATCTGCGGGTCTAAAACAGGCACTTTCAGTGAATCATAATATGATCCTAATAAGAATTTTTCGTCGCATCGTAAAATGGTCACTTAGGCGCAGATTCATATTATGCATGTTCAACAACAACGAACAATCGTGCGCGAAGCGCACATGATTATGTTCATGTTAGTTGTTGTAGGCGGTGTAGAGGGAGGGGTATAGAACCGATTAAAATCGGGTCTAGTTATATAAATCCTTTACGGCGGTTAAGGTGGACTGGTGTTTTATTTTAATATGTATTTTTAGGTTAGGTAAAGTTTGCGAGTATATAAAAGCGGATTTAGACGTTTAGTCAATTATGCCTCAAGGTACGTTGTTACATAAAGGTCAAAAGAGATATAGTTCTCTTCGAAAAGCTTACAGTAAAGCTTGGCGCAGTTTATCGACAGCAGAAAAAAAAACTATAAGTCTTATAATCAATGGAGATTGAGTAATGCAGGCAGAGAAGTTAAGCGGCAATTCGATCAAGATTGGAAACGAGGAAATTGAACCGATACCGGACGTGACACCGAACCCGGACCCTCATCTGCTCATAACAGTGAAGATTTCGACTTGGCAGATCTATTTGACCACGATCTTGGTGACATTGACGATCTTATTAATATGGCAGACATACAAAATAATCTGCCTTCGATGCCGTCTTCGTCATCAGTCGCTGCGGGTGGTTCTAATGAGGAGCCTATGGACACCGCGGGATTGGGACCAGGTGGCCGAGGACCAGGAGCAGGTACTTCTGCTCAGGCAAATGCGAGAATCGCGATGATATGTCCCAACCCGCGGTCAAAGGTGATGCATCTGTCTTTTTCAAAGAAATGGATGATCTGTACCTATGGTTATGCACGTATGGTAGTTCAAGCAAATGCATTAACAAGAATTTTGACGCCATACGCTTATTATCCAGTTGACTGGCTGCCATGGTATCTTTCACCACAGGAATTTCAAAGTATGCCATTCAATTCGAAAATTGTGAAAGTATCAACAGATATACATTTGATGGGTACTAGAACGGCGTTTGACCATGGTACCAGTTTAAGCGGCACAGCAACTACAGAGCACGTACCAATTGCGAAATTTTGTGTGGGCCTTAATAATAAAATGTATATTGATAATCGACTATTAAAATCCGACGCTACAGAACCTATGAAACCTACAGGAGTAAAAGCGAAGAGCTTAGAAGAGCAGTTTAACACTAATGTATGACTTGGCAGGTGCATTAGAAATCCCTCGGCATTTGAATTGGTATGCTGGCATTATATATAATAAAATTTATGGAGATTATGAGGGTTTACCGACTATCGTGTCATATCGTATTGATTAATTATTAACTACTTGTATTGTTAATAAATATATGCAAAAATCAATTTGTAATTACACATACTCCCTGTCAAATGGATATATAAAGCCAACAAAGAAAGTAGTTTTGCTAATGTATAATGATAAAGACGGACTTGATAAAGATATAGATTATAAACAAGTACTGTATAAGCACCAGATACCTCATAATATAAAATTACCATCTGGAACCAATGGTACGGTGAAAGCTATTGCAGATCTGCAAAATACATCATATAATTATACAAACCGTGCGTCATACAATTACTTTCAGTCAGTCGAGGGATATACATTTGTGCATGTGCATTCTGGTCAGCATTCGTCGTTCAGAAATCAACCTCAAGTGCATTTGGGATTATTAGCAACTCCTGCTTTGAATCCGGCTACGGAAACTATTAATTTTTTAAATTCATCTTTATATACTGTGTCATATACTAGTTGTGATGTCGAGTTCGATATGGAATCTATGTTTACTAAAGGTGATCCTTATGATTGGCCGAAAGATGTTAAATTCTTCATTGACAAGGAAAAAGGATTTCAAGGGTATGGTGCACAGATATTTGGTGTTACCGCAACTACCTCTGGTCGTTTGGAATCTAAGCCTACTTATAGGAGTACTGGGGGACACAAGTCCTCAACTTACCCTCTTCGAAGAGTCCAACCTTACCCGGATCTTAATATCGAACTTGACAAAGTCACCAAATCCAGAAGAGTTAAGGAATTGGCAAGCCGATTACGAAATATCCATGTCAGAGACGTTTAATTGGAGATGGGGAACGAAATATACCAGAAGTGTATGGAAGTTGCGAATCTGACCACGAACTCGATCTCCAATCTTATGAATCCATCGAGGGATTCGAGTCTAATTGAAAATGTATTAAAATTTCAAAATTGTATATTGTATGAAAAATGGTTACGTGAAGCGCCTGTAACTGATATTGAATATAGAAAAAAATTTAGAAATATTTATTCTGAATTTATTCATTTCTATCGTAATAAAAATCCTGCTGACAAACAATATCAAGATTGTTATTACAAAGCTAGAAAAGAAGTTATCAGTGTACCTAGTGGTTGTTACTGGACAACGAAATCCTTTGATAGATACCAAGAATTTATAAATTTTTGGAATCAACAAGGACCCGACATATTGTTCACATTTGAAAACATACTATACAGTGATCAATATTACTAGGACAATACCAACAGATTATGGCACGTCGTTGCCTATGTAACTTTATGTTCAAATTCATGTTCATAACGATTATCTTCAAATTGATAGTTTAACAAATCTTCTAGTACTTTCACATTATCCCGTATATCATAGTAATAATCTCCAACGTTGTTCCAAGGAGCGACGAATATTAACTTATTCATAGATATACTTCTGAGTTTTAAAAATATCTCTCGATAGGACATATCCACAATCCTTTGTTGTATGTTATGAAAACAGGTCTGTAAAAGTTGTTTATTTCGTGACATATATCTAAAGGGGCCATTTATCCAATGACCTGTGTACAAAATATTTTTCAGAGGCGTGATGATATACGAACTCAACCACTTTTCCAACCTGTTTGAGTTTTCTTTTCTGTTTTTGACCCCTTTATTTTGGCCAGATCCTTGCTAATTTGAGTTCGCAACGCCATCGCTATCTTGTACGCAGGGGAGTCCTGCGAAAGGAGTATGGTCATCGAACTGAACGTCCTCTTGGTCCAGTACTGGATTTTCGGAAGACGACAGCAATCTTTGAATGGGTATAGCTCTAATTTCATGAGCATATACCCATGCTCGCCCGGCGATGTTAAGCTGATAAAGCCGTCGTCGTCCTTTATTAAGATATTTTGCGAGATTTTGCCAGTACTCTGGACCAAGGAATGCGCTCGCGCAAGATCTGCGAGCATAGAGGCGTAACCGTCTTCGGTTTCCACCTCGGCTTCGCTCTCGGGCTCGGTTTGAATTATTTCCTTTACTCTCTTCGCAGTCTTCTGTTTTTTTCGTTGGTCTCACGTTTATGTCGGTCTCTTCTTCGTCCTGCACTGAAACCTGGCTCTCCTGAAACATCTGACCTGGCAGATACTCCTCCTCAATGATCAATGGTTTTGATCAATGGTTGTATAGTCTCTAATTCTTTGGATGTGGAGGCAACGGCAACAGGATGCACTGTAGGCACAGTCGTGGATAATGTGGAGATGCCTCTCGTGCTCACCGATGACGAATATCCCATTTCTGGCTCCTCCAGTTCCTCCTTTTGCCGTTGCATTTCTATTATGGCCTCCGAATAGTGGGCGAATAATTTCTCGTTCAAATCGGAGCCCCAATCCATCGTGTGGCATCTCCCATACATCATGGATAACCCTTCTCCGAAAACCAAATCCTCGAAAACACCGAAACCACAGTTTGTTAATGTCTTCTTGTTTGCATTTAGATATGTCATGAATTCCTTCATTATTTTTGTTATTGTTTGACCTACTTGGTATAATTTCATGTTCTTCTCCAGCATTGCTTCCTTCTGGACGATAGCCAGCCATGGTTTCACCGCTGGAAGAGTCACGTCGCTTTGCCAGCAATTTTCTAACCAGACGAAGATAGGACTCTCCTTCACAGCTTGAATTTGTTTTCTTCTTTGTGTTATTAACTGCTTGCCTTTTGGCTTCGATGCTTTTTCTGGAGCATCGATCTCCAACACAAACTGGGTGTTCGTTGTGTCCATGGAAGGTTCCATCGTTTCCCGTTGATCTTCGTTCAAAGCCACAATCTTGACACACTCGTCGCTTTCTACTGGCAAATTTGTTGATTGATTGTTGTCCATCTTTGAAGATTAAAAATTATTTTATTGAATTAATTTTGAACGTGTTACTGCTAAGAGAACTCGGCGAAAACTGTGGGCGAACCTACACCGTAAAGGTCTTATATAACTAGACCCGATTTTAATCGGTTCTATACCCCTCTACACCGCCTATAACAACAACAAACAATCTTGCGCGAAGCGCACATGATTATGTTCATGTTAGTTAGTTAGATTCATGTTATGATTCATATGCAATTCATTACTACGAGTAGCAATTTCTCCATTTGACATTTTGCTAAGAGATTCGTACAATTGGCGGATTTAGATGAATTTCAAAACTATTTTTTATTAATCGAAAAAATATGCTTTTCGGTACCATTTTACAATTTTGCTAACGCGAGAGATTAAATTTAATTTTAGATCATATTATAATGCCATATATAAGGCATACGAGCTAGTGCACATCACAATATGCATAAAGTAGTTACTTACGTTAGTGTTTCAAATTATTTCTGAACCTATTGCTGAATAAAGAGCGTTTCCTAGAAGGAAATATACATATTAACTTTGCGTAAAATCCATGTAGGTGAAGAGTCAAGGGTATTTTTTTTTAAACTTAACTCTAATGAACACATTCAGATTATAAAATAATACCCAGGCGGTTAACCCGCGACTTCGTTAGCGTAGAATACGTAGTTTTCCATACAAACTTTCATCACTTTTTACCCCGTGTTGGTCCGGGCTCCTTTTGCAAAATAGACCGTCAGTCTTCCTGCTAGGCTGCTCGTAAAAGGCGAGCATAGGCTTACGGTCAGTAACACCGTGACATCTCACTAGATGTTAGAGTTTTGGACCGTCTCGTCCGGATTGGTACCGCCCCATAACGTCAGTGCTTGCCGATGACGTGTTCGGTTCGGAGGATAAAGTAGCATCCCGATCTGGCAACGCATCATTACCACCTTAAGTGTCTCCAGGCGGCGTGAATTTCTTACCATTAGGAAATCCGTCCAATTTAGAATCAGAAATTTAACTACCACTGTAATTAACTGTTGTATATACAAGCAAACAAAGATATTAAATATTGAATTAAAAATTGTTATAATATAGTCGTCTAGATGCGAGAGATCTCTCTAAGAGATCAAAATCTTACAACACTAACATTACGATGACTGTCAAGGAGAAAGATTTCTGTGACGACTGAACCAAAATGTATCTTCCTATGTATCTATTTCTGTCAGTTTAACGTTAATTCCATCGTTATAAAGAGAAATGAGTACGCTCTTGTCTTGAAGGTCCCTAAGTCATAATTACATACATAAAAACATATCTTTACGCCAAGTCTTTTACGGGGTAGGCAGAGAGAATCGAGTTCCAGACCTCACGATTCTGACAAACCTGTATTGCTTCCTTCACATTCATTGACCCTTTTCATACAAACACGCCGGTTTTGGAGACTCTTGACACCACCCTCGGATAATATCCGATTGATCTGATCATGAAATGTCAGCCTTGGTCTCCTCGGGTACCTACATCCATCAACATTCGCATTGTATGTCTGCTTTCTCAATCTTTCATCTGTCATTCTTTCCACATGACCGAACCAGCGGAGCATGCCCTTTCGCATTTTAACGCCAACACTTTCTTTCAATCCCACTCTTTTTCGGATCTCACTGTTACGAATGCGGTCAGCGAGCGTTACGTCACAGATTTTCTGAAGTGCTCTCATTTCCACCGCATTTATCCTACTTTCATGCTCATTCTAACATACCCAACTCTCGCGCCCATACAATAACGTTGGGATAAGCACAGAATTATGCAAAGCGAGTCTAGCTTTTTGACTCAAAACCTCGCTTTGGAATAGCTTACCCAACGCTCCATCCACACTACCCTGCACTCACTCTCCTCTCTACATCCGCGGTGCAAGTCATAATTGTTTGGGAATACCGCCCTCGGTATTGACTATTCGAATTGTTCTACGTTGAATGCGGTCAAACGGAAGGAGCTGGCACTGTGGAGACCCTGCCCAGAGTTGAGAACAGTACTCCATATGATGCCGAATTTGCGCTTTGTATAGTTGCAAACGATGGGTCGGCTTGAAATACTGTCTCGCTCCACTGAGCTCACCAAGTTTTTTAGAGTCTATTTTAGCCTTCTTCTCCAGATGACCACGGAATTGAACATCACTCGAAATGTCAATGCCAAGTACACCAATGCAAGCTGTGGCAGTTAGGGAAACGCTCTCAAATCGAGGAAATGCGACGAAGGGAATCTTTTTGGCTGAAAAAGCGCTAACTTGTGTTTTGCTAGGGTTTAATTACACCAGATTTTGTTGGCCCCAAAACGTAATTTCAGACAGAAAATTGGTAATTTTAGACACAAGTTGGTTCCGGTTCTCAATGATATGTTCCCGAGATGTATTATGCCGGCCAAAGTATAAGGCTATTTTTATAAGTATTATTTATAAGTATTATTAAAGTAGTGTCCAGGTTCTTTTAATGATACTGTCTCTATTAGTCTTGCAGTATGTGGATATTCTTCTATCTAATCTAGCTTTTAGGCACACATTTGCTTGTGATTAAGTAAATCAAAATCATTCTTTGTTACTCAAGAGTCTCCGAAATTGGCTTGTTTGTATGAAAAGGGTAATGAATGTGAAGAAAGCCAGACAAGTTTGTCAGGTTTGACACTCGATACTCTCTGTCTACCCCGTAAGGGACTTGGCGTTAAGATGTGTATGTATGTAATCTATGTTACTTTTAATGGTCTAGCGGTCAAGGTGATGGATTTCACTTCATGAGGTCAAGGGTTCGATTCCCAGGACGGGCAACAAGAAAATGTATTTTTTCTTCCAATTTTCTAATAAAAAAAATGTTGCTCAGGATTGGATGTGTGCGGTTTGGCGATAGGCTTGCCACGTATCGCACCGTAGGACTTAGTGTCTGTGGTTAGTTGTGTGGAATATGTTTACGAAGTGTCATGATGATTGGTTAAGTATAACAAACAAACTTGTATTCTCATTTATAGTATTAGTAGGCATGTATGAAAAAACAAGTAATTGTATTACATTTTATTAACACAAAATAATGCATTACAACATTAATAGTACTTGGTGAGGGTCAATATTGGATAAATATCTTCTTGCTGCCTCTGCCAGCTGTTTAATATTTAGAGCAGTATTTCCAAGTAAATGGGTAATCACTTTATAAGCTGCTGCACTTTGCATTTCCACTTGAGACAGAATTCGTCTTGCCCAATCTAGCAGAGCCATCAGACAACCTAAAAGAAACAAAATGTTTCTTTTAGGTTGTGTAAATTTTAGGTAAATTAATGTGTAATGAGAATTGCATTATTTTGTTGATAAAAAATAAGTGTTGTTAGCCGTAATACAGTAAATAGAGTAATAAATCCACATTTAATTTTTTTCTGCCAATGTGGAAGTTTCAAGAGAAGTTAATTTTATGCACTGGTAAGTCTTGTGTTAGGTTAACTTGGAGCATTTATTTGCCTTTAGCATAGGCAATATACTGTCACTAATTTTAAAATAAACAATTAGACTTTAGATTAAGACGTAAAGCTTTAGGGGCAGTAGTACTAAGTGTGGTAGTTATCTCTTAACATTAGAACGTGTAGCTTTTGTTTAATGTAAACAAAGATTAATTTCCCTGTTACAGATCAACAGGCTTAGTGTGTCTATCCAAACCTTTACAGTAACTTTACGGAGTTTGTTAGATGGGAAAAACTTTCTTGATGGCATAATAGTTCCAGTGCCAAAATTTTTTTTCGTAGCAGTTTTTCTAATAATGACAAAGTAGTAAAAAAGCAACAAAAAAAACAAGCAATACTCCAAATTTTCAAATACCGAAGCCAGCTTCAATACAATAGTTTCGCCAAACTCATTTCTCTTTGACCTTTTTTTTTTGGAATGACTAATGTGTTGCCAACCTCGCGGTTTTTACAACTT
>NJDC01003644.1:0-13541 GCA_002245475.1 Calephelis virginiensis
GCATTGGTATCACCCACTTACCCCCATATCCTCAGTTTTCAATACTGTCATATTGGGTAGTAGGTTTAGAGTCCCCGCAGACTACAGACTTAAAATCGGCCGATAGTTTAGTCGGGTTGGCCTGTTCGTGCGCACACTGTGCCAATAAAACAGTTGAGTTGGTCGCGAGTGCGCAGACTAGTCAAGAAATGGTTTGGCCGATTAATTAATTTACTAGAGTTGGTGAAGAGATCGGTCGCATGAAATGTTTCCCAAAAATATTATTATTGCTTTATACTTGATACAAAGGAGAAAAATAATGAAGAAGAGAAAGCGATAGTATTGGGTACATCCCATTTACAGTAACAGATTATTGCAAGGGAAGTTTTACACTATTAATTCTAAATTACAAGACTTCCCGGAAAAAATTTTCTCCTTTTATCGAATGAGCGTAACTAGTTTCAATGAACTTGTTAAATTAATTGGACCTTCAATATCAAAGCAAGATACACATTTAAGACTTGCTATACCTGCAGAGGAGAGATTGAGCGTTACAATACGGTAAGTGAAACCATTTATTGCTTTTAAGTAATTCACTTTAATTATGTGTAACTAAAATCATAATACACAACAGTCAAGTCAACAAAAGTCTTAAATACATCATTTATAAATCGTACATTTGCGAATCATCAGAAAAATTAGAAATATAAGATTGCGCTGTCTCATTTGAATTACATGGCGATTGAACGTACTGAATGGGAGATGGTGTTGAACTGGCTGGGTAAGTTTGCAATGGTTGCGGTCGTTGATATACAGAAAAAGGGGATAAAGGTTGCTGTAATAAGTTGTAATTACTGGATGATTGAGAAATAGCCTGACGCCTGGCTTGTCTTATCTGTTTAAAAATATTAAGGATAGCAATCTTAGCATCAAGTTTTTCTTCTGGAGTTAAATTCTTAAATGAGGGTACAAGAGATAAAACAAAACTCTTATCTTCATCTATAGTGTCTTCCTTATTTAGTGCTTCTATTACAGCTTTATCTAAATCTGTTTGAGCCGGTGCTGTGTTAGTTTTGTTCTTTCGTTTTGTAAAAGCTGTAGAAGTGGTTGGGATAGGTTGGGCAACATCTTTATCCTCTTCATGAATACCCTCCGGTTCTGGGCAACCTTTGGTCCCTTTTCCATGCATGGAAGTAAAAATAGTAACTGCTGAAAGTAGACATATTTACGCCTCTTAGTTGCAGCTTGCCCTGATTTAGTGTTTTTTTGTGCTTTCAATTCCCGACGAAATCAAGTACGTAAATTTGCCCATTTTTTTTGTACCTCGTGACCTGAAAAAAATAAACTTTATTTATATGTTACAGATATTTAGCTACTGGAGCTAGCTTCAACGCGTTGTCTTTTGATTATCTAATGGGTGCATCTACAATACGAGATATTATTAAAATTACATGTGAGCAAATATGGAACCTACTCCAACCTTTGTATATGGCAAACAAACAAGAAGATAACTGGATTAAAATTGCTGACGAATTCAACAGTCGCACAAATTTTCCAAACATTATTGGAGCGATTGATGGGAAGCATATACGCATGATACAGCCAGAACATTCTGGATCGTCATATTTTAACTATAAAAAGTTCTTTTCTTGCGTTTTAATGGCATGGACGGATGCAGATTACAAATTTGTATACATTGATGTTGGTTCGTATGAAACATCAAGTGATTCAGAAATATTTAAAAATTCCGAAATGGGTAGACGGCTATCTGAGAATCTGCTCAATATTCCCACTGGAAGGCATTTACCCAACGACGAAAACGGAAACATTATGCCATTCTCTGTCGTAGGCGATGAAGCATTTGGGCTTGGTAATCAAATATTACGACCATATGCAAAAAGAAATTTAAATTACACCAAGCGAATTTTCAACTATAGACATACTAGAGCTCGACGCATAGTTGAATGTACTTTTGGAATTCTCGCTAACAAGTGGCGTATTTTCCACCGCCCCATTGATGTGAATATAAATTTTTGTATTCGAATTGTCAAAGCTTGTTGTGTGGTTGATGGTGTAAAATTCACAGATACTCTCTACAGTTGTCCCATGAATAACGTAACAATAAATGAAAACAACCGAGGAAGAAAAAACATGGATAATGTGCGGCAGTATATATCATCATATTTTATTTCTCCAGCGGGCGCAATTTCCTGTCAATATAATAAAGTGATATAAAAAATGTAGTTAATAAAATAAAAATGATCGATGTTTACCTTGTTTTGTTTTATCTTCGGCACTAAGCTCATTCCAGTTAGGAACAACTGCTTCACATACTTCCTCCCATAGTTTTTTCTTTATATTGACATCAGAGTACTCTTTTAAGTTTTTTTTTATAGAGTGCAGGCCTTTTCTCAATTTCTTGAATTAAATTTTCTACATACGTTTCAATAAGCAGAGACGAGGCGGAATCCATCATGAGCGTAAAATATTGCGCACGACCATCCCCGCGTCCGACGCGGAGTGAACTGAAGCGGGAAGCCATCGGCCGAGTCGGTCGATGAAACAATCGCCAAGTGCGCGGGTGGCGCTTGAGCGCCATACTGATCAAGCGGTCGGCCGATAGTTCGCCGATGGTTCAGTTTGAAGGCAATCGTGAAGCCCATCAAACTTTTTTATCGGCCGATACTGAATGACTATAATGTGCGCATCTGCATACATCTTCATTCTGATTAAGAAGCCGACCAAACTATCGGCCGATAGAAAGTTCGTAGTTTGCGAGGGCTCTTAAGAGTTTGGATCGTAGCTCAGATGTTTAGTTGACAAAAACCCAGCGTTGGTGTTGTGTGGTGAAAACTTCTTTAGCGGCGTTGCGCACTTTTTTTTGGAATGGGTAAAAACTTCTAATTTCGCGTCAGAACGTAAGACGGCGCAATGCGCATGCGCAAACAAGACAGCGCGGTGGCGCAGGTCGCTTGCGCGAGATCTAAAATAAAACGTAGATTCATTGCTGTTTTTGTATTGCTTATATATTTCCGAACAATATAGGATTCGCAATGGATAATACCAGTACGAGTATAAATATAAAAGTATATAGTAAAACAATCGCAAAAGCTACTGCGATTCGGCCTCTGGCGTTGTTCTGCAGTAGCAAATAATTGCATCTGTGGTATAGCGGTCCGGCGTCGGACTTGACTTCTTGAGGTCCCGGGTTCCATTCAAGGGTCGGGCAACAAAAAAATTAGATATTATATATTTTTTTTTCTCATAAAAATAATGATGCCCGGGATTGGATAAGTGCGTTTGGCGATAGGCTTGTCATCTACCACATTGTGGGACTTAGTGTTTTCGGCTAATCGTGGGTGCCTTGGTTGTGCCTCTGCCTACCCCTCCGGGGATATGGGCGTGAAGATACTGAATAATTGTTCTGTAAAATGAAAACTGTTTCTTGCTTTGAATGCTTTGCAGTTTGTGGTAGACAAAATAGATATATTTTTTTTTATGATATTGGAAGGCAAACAAGCAAATGGATTTCCTGAGGGTAAGAAGTTCTCGCCGCCTAGAGACACCAAAGGTGGTAATGGTGCGTTGCCAACCTTAGGCCGGGATGTATTGCCTCGAGTAAAAGTAAGTTTACCAGCTACCTTACCCTACAGGCCGGACCACGTCAACGGCAAGCACCGACGTTATGGCGGCAGGAATAGATAAGGCGGTGGTACCAATCTGGGCGAGTTGGTGCAAAACTCTACCACCTAGTATGATGTCCCGGTGTCAGTGACGGTAAGCCAATGCTCGCCTATTACAGCAGCCTGGCAGGAAGGCAGATGGTCTTTTCTACAAAGGATCCCGGACAAACACGGGTGAAATTGTGAAAATATTAGTTTAGTAAAACATCATTTTTGTTTTGTTTTGTCTTTGTTTGCGACTTGTGTGTATATCATAGTTTCTCAGGTAATAGAATTTACAGCACAACATTGTGAAGAAGTTTAGCTGTTTTCAAAAGTTCTAAGTTTAGCAAAGAAAATAACAGTAGAAGGAAAATCAATATACCTACACATATAATATATTATATTGAATTAAATTGTGTAGGTATAAGTTTTAAAAATTACATATTTCATCATATTCTATTTCAAAAGTAATACTATTTTAACTGGCCGAGGTAAATTATGAAGTGGTCGTACTAGTAGGTACTGAAGTTTCATGGTTTAGCTCAGAGTACTAATAGGTAGGTATTAATAGTACTAATAAGGTGTACTAGTACATTTTACAGATTGTACGATTACAGTGTGAACCCAAAAATGTCCGATTAAGCACAAGACTATTGTATTATACCACATCAATGACAGAACTTTCATACTGATTGCATTCTAATATATCAAAAAAATCACAACGTAAATATTCAAGTTTTCGCTTTTGCGGGCACTCCCGAAGTTCAATCCGTCTTTTTTTACCATTAAGAAACCCTTCTAATTGTCTCTCTTAAAACATGATCCTAACTACTTTATGCACTGTATGTATTTTACAAATTATTTAACATTTGAATTTCTTAAAACTTTGAAAAAATTGCTTTAAATACATTTGCGACAGCTTTCTACAGAGTAAATAGATTAGACAAAATACGTTGTCTTATATTCAGATTGTAGCATGACCGTAGCACCATCGTAGCGCTACAGCTTGCGTAGAACCAATAAGCATTTTATCGTAATTTCAGGTCACGAAAGGAGGCAGATCCAATAGAAAACAATAATGTGTTTGTATTATAATATTATGTACTATCCATTGTTGGCAATGCAAATAAGTGAACATATTTCCTGTTGGTGAGAAATACGTATCTTCTTTATACCATTGTACTTCTTATATATTCTTACGTACAAGGATAAATTGGAAGCACCATCCAATTTTTAAAATATAAAAGTTTATGTTAAATCTAGTGAGTTTTATATATCATTGTCAAATTGTTATATTTACTTATATAATGATTCCTTTAAAATAGTCCGTGAAAAGACTTCGATAGCAGTTAGCATATGTCAGGTTAATGAACTCCCGACACCGCGATACGATGCGTCACGGCGTGCATTTCGCGCCCAATTTCTAATGAATCTATGTTACCATTTTCATCAAAATAATGTTTTGTCAAGAGTCAATATTTAGTATCAAATTACGATTAATTACAGTCGTACGTTTTCTTAAGTTGAGGGTGTCCCTTTCACTTTTAACTTCATCGAAGGCATATCCTAGTATGGATGTATGGATGTTTGTTACCCTTTCACGCTCGAATGGCTGAACGGATTTGTCTGAAATTTGGAAGACAGATAGATTGTGACCTGGATTAACATATAGGCTATTTTTAATCCCGATCGCACACCGGGTTTCTGTGAAAACGCGGGCGAAGCCGCAGGTAGCAGCTAGTAAGGCATAATTATTTTATTTTTACGGTCCCGATTACTTTGTGCCTCGACATAAACACGTATTTTTATTTCACACCACAGATAAAACTCCATTACAGTCCAATCAAGCGATCGCGGCGGTCAAGGTATAAGGTTATAAACGAAAGAAAGCAAAAAATAGCAGCAATTACTAAGCGATAAGACCACAGCTCTTTTGATGGTAACAAATAATCGTGGCCTATAAATACCACAGATGTTATCGTCGCTGTTCCGTAGTCGGAATGTTAGGCCTATTGTGCAAGTTCATTCGACATTTTGGCAATATTAGAAAAGATGTATTCTTGTTCTCGAGCACAAATTGAAATAATCAAAACTATGGTCGGGCTCAGAAACGAGTCGCTTGAATATGTTACCTATTACAGCTACATTTTTTACAATGGACCTACCATTGTAAAAAATCTTTTAACTCAATGAAATGAAATGAAAATTATTTATTTGCGGAATATGTGTGTTAAAAAGTTGTTATAAAGATATTTAAGAATACAACATATTCTACCACATTGTGGTGTGCAAATATTTAGTTAATTTTAAAAAGTTACATATTTCTATAAAAATGTACATTTAATGTTTTTAAAATAAAATTTTACAGTTTCGGGTTAATAATTATGTCATCTAAATACTATGAAATGGTCACTGGATTTGCATCGCAATTTAACGTTTTAATGCAATTTAGCCTCTAATTTTCGTGCGCATTATGAAAACCCCCGTGTTGGTCCGGGCTCCTTAGCAGAATAGACCATCTGCCTTCCGGCCAGGCAGCTCATAAGAGACGAACATAGGCGTACCGTCACTAGCAACGTGACATCCTACTAGGTGGTAGACTTTCGTACCGACTCGCTCGGATTGGTACCACCGCCTCATCTATTCCTGCCCCCAAAACGACAGTGCTTGCCGTTGACGTGTTCCGGTTCGGAGGGTAAGGTAGCTGGTAAACTTGCTTTTGCTCGAGGCCTAACATCTCGGCCTCAGGTTGGTAACGCACCATTAACTTTGGTGTCTCTAGGTGGCACCATCAGGAAATCCGTCTGCTTGTTTGCCTTCCAATGTCATAAAAAAAAGTGCTTGTCGCACTTAAAGTGTGAAGTTTTTAGTACTTAGGCTGAGCTGATCGTGTTAGTTTTATTAGTTAGGTACCAGTTTTGTACTATTTATATTTAATCTTCACGAATTATTACTGCCACGACCAATATGTCGCCGTAGGCTGTAGGTTCCGCCAGTTAGTCGTCCTTCAATGAAGACTGGACCTACTATTTTGTTTCCTATTTTGCCAGCCCAAAATGGACGCTGAAACGTACTTGGTCTATAACTTTTTATTAGTCTGAGAGTGTAGCCCAATGGTACGCAACAGCTTCCACACGTAGAACTGATTCAAATTAAAACGTGTAGCGACGTTATGAGTGATAGCACATGGGCTTATTTCAAATACCTTGAGGTATTCATCATTTGAATATAGTTGCGCCATTTTGAAAATTAAAAACAGTAAATGACATCGCAAATGTGCACAGTCAGGCTACGGTAACGCCTAGTATCATCACATTAAACAAATACTAATGATTAACTGAACAGTGAATATTGCATTCATTTAGCAGGGGCCCACTGGGATATGTTTTGATAAACGGGGTGCGGGCCGCGAAGTACGGGGGTTTGACCTTGTCATGCTGTCATAGTTTGTACCGCCTACCTACGGTCTAGCACGCGTCATTACTTCGCTTGTTACCGACCTGCGTATGATTGCAAAATCCCACAGTTTAGTCATGGGTGCAGTATAAGTGATGCACAAACCGGCGCTGGCCCTCAACAAGGTGCTAACTAAAAAAGCTGTCGCAACACAGTTTTTAAGTATCGCAAATAGATAAAACGTAGTTATATTACAAGCAATTTTTCAAATTTGTCTTTTTGTTTTGTTAGTGAGATGCTTTTTGCGGGTAGAATAGCCGAAAGTGACACAGAAAACTTCTTCTAACCAAATAACTAATTATTAAGTAGGTACTTATAATACATTAAGAAGTATCGGTTGCGGCGCCTTGAAATCAGCATTAAACAATTTAGATAAAAGTGTAGTTACAACTGGAACAAGATCGTAACACATGAAATAATTTCTTACATTGTTTCGAAGAAAATACAAAAAATAATAATTTGAAATTTTAAGAAAGTTAGTTTGTATTTCATTTATTAATTTGTGATACGTACTTCGCACCTACTGATAATTATACAACTATCAACTAGAATTCTCAAAAACAAAATTAGTTTTTGCATATCCTGAAAATGTTCATCTTTTGTAAAATGGTTACTGTCTGGGTTTTCCAGAATTCGGGTATAAAATGTAATATACTGTATATCATTTTTTTAATAGTTTCCAAAATTGGTTCTGTGGTGTAGCAGTAAAAGCTTAACAAGCAGACTTTCACGATGTTATTATTACTGGTATGGAATTATTTCAAAATTAGCTATGTTAAAGTTTTTTACGGACTTAAGTATTAGTAAAATACATAATCTTGTCCTCCTTTTATATTAGTCAACGCTTTGTGTCTGAATATCTGGTACCTGCGGTTATAAGCTGCTACCGTCAACATTTGTGATAAAAGTAGCAGACGGCGACAAAAGTTTATAAATCTTATAACTTATCTCGTCGTTATAACTTGAGACAATTGCTAAATGGAAATTTTAGTCCTATTCGTTAAGACGAGAAAGTTTCTTTAAGTACCTAGGTTAAATAAGATGAGCGGGAAGAATGTGTGATAAAATACGAAAATATTGGAATAACGTTATGCCCTACATGTTATATTAAGTAATATTATAAAATAACCTAAATACACATTCTGCATTTCAAAATTCATGCTAAAAATGTTGCTTGAGAAAATATTAAGTTTCGGACTAACAAAAATTAGTTGAAATAACTATTTTATAACTAAGTAAATTAAAAAATAGAAAACATTTTTATAAGGTTTATGAAAAAAACATATTTATCTTAGGTGATCAGGCTGCTTGTTAGCATATTTTGTAAAAAGTTTACTATACGCTATATCTTTTAATGAAGTACTTACAACAATTTTTTAGACTAATTGTCATAAAAAATCAACACACAATTTCGATCAAACCTGACACTTGAAACTACCGCCAGCCGTAGGCACTTGTCCTATTCTTGGTTTCACAAAGCAATGTACAAAAGCAATAAAATGTTTGACCGAAGTTATATTTTGATACGATACCACAAAAAGTGAAGTCTTTCTTTAGGTTTAGGCATTCGCGTTAGCCGTTTGCCATTAGTCAAGAAGAAAGGGGATTGAACTTCCTTGAATAAAGCCTGGCTTAGGGCCTGGACGCCATTTTGTTTTTTTTTTTTTCAAAATGGCGGCGCACGATAATTCCTACAAATGTAGATAGGGGACACTTTTACAAACAAAAAAGTATAAGGATCAACATATCCTAAAGCATCAAGTTACAGAGCTATTTCCAAAATGTTAGTAGAGGGTAGACGGAAAAGGGCTCCTACCGGAGGGTAACGGTATGTACGGCAGTCTGAATATAGCTTGCGTAAACGTGACACGAAGTATTATTTAATTACCGAAATAACACAAAACAAAACGATGATGAAGATTTGGCCCAAACCAACAAAATTATATTTAAAGTTGTATTTTTGTAACCATGATAGTCTTAGTTCATTATCTTTTTGCCATTTTAGAGAAATATTTGGTGAATAAAATTGGTTAACTTTTTTGATTTACCACCGCGATGTTATGAACATTGATTGTTTATATTTATTTTCCATCAAGTTTACCTTTGACCACTATCTGACCTGATGGTTAGTGATGATGTAATCTAAGATGAAGGTGGGTTAACTTGGAAGAGGATAGTGATTACGCCCCCTGACTGTTTCTATACGACCTCGTAACGAAACACTAAATCGTTTGACGATAGGTCTTTGTCGTTAGAGTGGTAACTAGCCCCGGCCAACTATGTTGTGTTAAGAGGCGTTCAATTCAATACATTGTTTCTACAAGGTAATTGCATTACTCACCATTGATTATTTTATTGTAAATAACTCTGTAACGTGACGCTTTAGGATATGTTGACTCTTTATACTTTTTTGTTTGTACAAATAATCCCTATCTATATTTGTAAGAATTATCGTGTGCCGCCATTTTGAAAAAAACACAAAATGGCGGCGGTTGACTAGACCACAAAAGTTCAAACCCCTTTGCATCAATTTGCATCAAATTTACCGAAATCGGTATTCAATTACAATTAGTCATAAGTCGTCAATAAGTTATGTCAGTGTCTTGAGTAAAGCGGCGGCCTCATTACTCAAGCCCATATTGTGAGATTTGGCGGCAACGAGGAAATACACGATACGCTAACTTCATCATGATTACTATTATTTCATTTGTGCACTTTCATTGAACAAAACTGTATAAAATGCCACCAAAATTGACTAATTGCACTCAATATAAACACGAAATTCAATAATTATGGCAAAATTTCGACCATCTTTTCTCTCGATGGCGCCACAAACCAAAAGTGAAGTCGCATATTTTTTTAATTTTTATTTTTATTTTTGTTCATTAACATTTTAAGAGTTTCTATACAAACTTTTTACTGACCAAAGATGCCTTTGTGTCGATCGGACCAGTGCTATCATATGGATCTTTCATTAACAATCATATTATTGCTTACGCCAGTAGAACTACTTATTTGTGACACCGAATTACGTAACAGCACAATAGATCGTGAAATCTTAGTAAAAGCGTATTAAACAACAGACCCTACGGAAATCGCTATATATGGTGATCCATTGATTTGGCTTTACTCTGCTAAAAAGCCTAACAGTAATTTTACTAGATGGCATTCACGTTCACAGAAATGCGAATATGACTTTAAAAACATACATTAAAAAAGTAAACAAAATACTTAAGCGGATCCCTAATCCCGAGTGAAATGCCATAAGTTTCAACGATAACGAATTTTCGGTTGTCAACGTAGACAGAAGGACTAATATTTACAAAATTATTTATGCAAATTATTAATGAAATCACAAAATTAGCTGAAAACGTAGGCTCTGAGTATGGTAGTAAGACTATAATAAATATTTTCGATTCATCCAGAACCTTTCAAGTGAGCCCTGAAGAGAATATTTTATCCGTAGTTAAAAAAAGTATCCTATGCCATCCGCATCTAACAGTGTAGAATTTGTAGGCACATTCAAATTTAGAATGAGATACCTCAGGGATATACTTCTATCGTGGTCTAAGGGATCTTTATACACGAAGTAATCGACACAAAGCCAAATCAAAGATAACTATTGACGAGGTTCAAAAATGAAATAGAAGTGAAATACTTACTAAGGTGAAAATATAGAATTTAAAAAAAAATAGTGAATTATAGAAGATATTTAAAAAAATTAATCACCCTCTAAAATTTAAAAAGGTCGTTTGCCAAACGATTATCTCAAAAGGAGGATACATGTGGAAGAACTTAAATCAAATTATTTCAAATATGTATCAGAAAATTATGTAACAAAAACTTTACAAGTGCTAACTTGATTTCAACATATTGAAAAATAATCAATACGGATTTAGGAAAGGTTGATACACCTAAAAGTGCATACAACACTGATAATATGCATGTTCAGGTTTGGTAAAAAGAAACTGATTGTCTTAATAATAAATGATATCTGCTTTCTATATTTTTAGACATGAGTAATGCATTTTTTTTTGTATCACACCAAATTTCATAAAGTTAACTTTGAAAATATTGAAAAGCATAATAAAATAATAGTACCATAAGAAAGTTTATACCTCAAATCATCTTTTTAACAACTGTGGTGTAGTATTTTGGGCATTTTTTTAAGTTGTATAAGCGATCTGCCTGTTGCTATCAAGTATGATCCCATTTTATTTGTAGATGACCGCATCTCATACATACATACATACACACATATCCTCACTTCAAGTCCTTTATGTGATAATCAGAGAGTATCGAGTGCAAAACCTAACGACCCAGACAAACCTGTCTGGATTCCTTCACATTCATTACCCTTTTCATACAAACGACCGTGGAATGTCAACCTTTGTTATTCTTTATTTTGTCATTCTTTCTACATGACCTTACCAGCGGAGCATGCCCTTACTCATTTTAACATCAACACTTTCTTTCAATCCCTCTGTTTCACGGATTTCACTGTTACGAATGCGGTCAGCAAACATTACACACCTGATTTTCCGCAGCGCTCTCATTTCGACCGCATTTATCATATTTTCATGCTTCTTCCGACATACCAAACTCTCGTTTTCATACAACAAGCACATGATTATGCAAAGCGCTATCAAACGCTTTTTTGAGATCCACAAAACCGCAGAAAACCGTCTGACCAACATACAGCAAAATGCTTTTCTACGATATTGACTTGATCCGTACATCCTCTTTCAGACGTGAAAGCGCCTTGAGCCTCCCAAAATATTCCATCGAACATCCCTTCAAGTATTTCACATGTCTCCGCTATTTCTGAGTCATTTGAGTACTTAGACCCAGCGGCAACATACTAGGAATATTCATACATATCTCTATAAAATACACTCCATCGCTCCACACACGTCATCCGTGCTTACGAGAATGTCGCCAATCTTAGACTTAATTCTAGTCATTGTTGACAGTTGTTTGTCTGCCTCTAGCAGACAAACAACTCCGAAACTTCTTCACCTCCCTCCAAAAGAGTTTGGTGTTCATCTCAAAGTTGTTAGCCAACCTCTGTTTTAGTTTCATACTTTGTCTTTTACTAAGTGTTTGGTGATGTTCTTGCAACAACGGTACAATTCTTTCTTTAACTCTTTCATATTGTCCTACCATGCTTCACCATTCACAGACATGTATAAATCTTTGCAATCCCTTATACCTCTTTCATGACATCCGGCATGCTACCTTTTGGAATATTCCAACAGTCATCTACGTCTAAGTCCGGTAGACAATTACTACAAAGCCTGTCTTAGTCTTGACTATCATATATGCTTCCTACTCTCGGGACTTGCAACTTTTAACTCTTAACCCTTTCTAGCCCTCCTAACAAAACACGTGCTTGCCAATTCCTCCACTTTCTAAACAGACACCTAAACCGGAGTGTTGCCAAATAGTGGTCCGTGTTAAGTCTCTGAAAGCTCTCGTTTCCAGTAACCACTTCTGGGGTCAACTATTAACAATAACTATTAAATAAAAATTTAAAAGGCCCAAGACTTAAAAGACACAAGATCTTAACTTTTAAACGGCTCGACCGATTTTCATCAAACATGTCTAAGAACACTCGCACATAAATTTCCTTTAATACAAAAAAAATAATTGAAATCGCTGCATCCGTTAGGGAGTTACGATGCCACAGACAGACAAACACACAGACAGACAGACACGTCAAACTTATAACATCCCTCTTTTTGCGTCGGGGGTTAAAAATCAAATCTATCATACTCATTTGATCATTCGTTCTCCATGTATACGAATATAGGACCTTATGCTGAAACTTTTCAACTTTTGCTGAACAAAATTTGCCAATCACAGCTACATAAATAAGGTTACCAAGTGGATACACACATACATAAAATTACATGTAACAATGTATTGAACAGGTATCCGTGACTTAGGACAGAATTTACCAGAATAACTGCTACAAGTGCCACTTGCATCGATAATATATTTACAAATATGACACCCTTTAACGAAATGTCATTAGCGAAATGTATTCACATCAATATGGTTTACTCGTTAAACTACCAAGAACTCTGCAAAAAGTTCAAAGAAAAAACATTATTTTTGTTCCTATCGGTGCTAATCGACTAAAAAGATTTGAAACTACCTTATTGGAAAATTACCAATGCTGCCGTATCATGATGATCCAAATTAACTCAATAAATAATTGTTTACATTATTTCAAACTATTCATCATCAGACATTCACACCTAAGAAAATATCAGTTAATATTAATCATCGAGCTTTTAGTGAATGAGCAACATTGGGAATTTATAAAAGAAAAAAAGATTATTTGAGTTGTATAATGAAAGAACATATAACCACACCATTGCATTTAAAGAAAAACCGTGTATTTGAAAAATACTGTAAAACAATTTTCAAATAAAA
>NJDC01003644.1:33664-43913 GCA_002245475.1 Calephelis virginiensis
GGCGTGTGATCCCCCACATCTGGGATTCGCGTGGGCGAACTCACCAGTTGCGTGAGATCATAGGACAAGGCAAAGTCGTGAGCAGATCTTCCCGTATGATCGGTGGAACATGAACCAAGCCAATCAGCATGGTGGGCGTTAAAATCACCAAGAATCACGATCTCCGCGGATGGGATCTGCTCAGATACAAAATCGGAAGCCATTTGCATGTGCTCAACGAGCCGGTCTGTCTCGGCATTGCCGCTATGTGACCTGTACAGGCACGCGTAGACACGCGGGTGGTCTGAGCAGTCAACGTAGTCAGTATTTAACATTACATACAAAATCTTGTCAAGACAAGTCCATATGGCTGGAACTACTCGTATCAAACCACACCAGCCGTCGTGTAGAGCCGACCTTCTACACGCTTTACTGTAGAAACCTCAACCTCATAAACTTTACGCTTTATTCAAAATATGTGCTCGTTACTACAGGAAATTATAATATATTGTAGTCATGGACAGCGATAACATTTTTGATATTACGCCAATGTAACGGTTGCGAAAACACTAACCAGTATATTTTGACATATAGGCTTAGGGTTTGTGCGGTAAATATTTGTAGGGTAAGAGCGTGTACAATTGGAAGTCAGTCAAAAAAAATCTAAAAGTTATCAAACAATGTATTATATTCAACATACCAATTTTAGCCGACCTAATTATAATATCTTCAATGTACAGAATTTAGTTCTCTAAAGTTTTGTATTGTGTATAGATTTTAAAGCAATTTCGTAAGAAGTTAGGTTGCGCATATTCCAATTATATTATATAAGCTTCATTTAAAATTACAATATTAACGACAAACCTTATGACAAAGTACATCTATATCCAACTCATTGGCGACATCTTTTATCAAATCCATGAACAAGTCTGCTTCATCTAGCTGCCTTTGTGCGGAGCTGCTCGGGGACCGCGACCTCTGTAACAAAATAATATGTATAATATCATCTATTGGGAAATCTTTATTACTACGTAGAGCTTTAAAATTTAAAAATAAACCAAGTAGTGTAAGATATTGTTTAAAAATTGCTTAATGATTATTTATAGCTCAAAAACAAAAACGTATCTTCATGCCCGTATCTCCAAAGGGTTAGGCAAAGGTACAATCAGGGCTTTAACGAATAGCCAAAGACACTAACTCTTACAATGTCCGGGGTTCGGTACGCGACCGCTAGACCACCAAGGCGATTATTCAGCTACGCCATAGATAAACCATGTTTTACGGACTAGGGTCGTGTCACTTTGTCATGCTCTGGCAGAGACACCCTGGTAAATCCCTATCAATCACATCTTCAAATAAATAAATATCCCTGGATGAGTTACAAAAAAGGCATGTACGCCAGCCGTTAACCAAACAAGCTTTCAAATGGCGTATCTTTAACGAGTGTAACGTTCGTGTGTGGCGTGTAACTAACTATACCTGTGCTAATTGCTACATCATTAAATAATTCACATTCAAAGTGGCTCTGCTGGCTGCAGGCTGCTGCCGCTGTACCTACTTTGGTTTCATTGCACCTGCAGAAAACTATCATTATTGGATGGTAGTTTTGGTTATTTTAATTTATTTAGATGTCTATGGAAACCTTTTAAAAATGCCAAGTTATTTTATATTACCACTACATGAATCGGCGAACTTTTATTAACTATTATTGTAGTTTGTTCAAGAAAAATTAAAGTGTTGTTTTATTCTAGGAAAATTCTGTATTCTGGAAATTCTGTATTCGACCCGCATGTAGGTACATATTATGTCTACATGAAAGCGATTATCTCGAAAATTACTGATCCAATTTTAATTGGTTTTTTTATTAAATTGTGGATTTGCTGAATAAGAATGTATATACAAGTGAAGATCCCATGAAGCTCTCGGGAGATAAACCTAGGAGCTCTTCAAAAAGTAAAAATACAGCCAGCCAGTCATGAATTTGTTCTTAGTTAATGGTTTTTTATACATTTTTAGTTCGAAAAGCAAAAGTATATACTCATTATCATAGTAAAGTTATACTCATTTACTGATTTAAGAAAGTCAAGATCGGATCGATCTCGGATATAAACCTATGCCTTTCTACAACTATTGACTATTTGACATGCGCATGGTAGGTAAGTATGTTATCTTTGATCTGCCATTGTTTTGTCTATCTTTGATCTGCCATTATTTCCTTATGATCGAACTAACAAAGCAAGAACTTTGACATTTTGAAAGTAACGCTACGCGAGCACATATTTTTTGCAGCGCTTTCATTTTTGACATTGTGTTGACCCGGGTCTGATGTCACTCTGGCTGACAGTTCGTAAGAAGCGGCCACAGGCTAGTAAGAGAACTACACGTTGAAGCGGCCATAAGTTACACGGGTCTTAATTACCAAAAAGGCCGTTGGATGTTCTGGTGCTGCAGAACTTTCCTGTGTAGGAATCCACCGCCTTTTTCGTTCCTGACATTATAATGACAGTTTCATGTTCCGGTCCGGAGCATAGGGTAGCCGGTACACTTGCACAATAGAGTTTACAGTTTAGAAACCACACATATAACTCCTGTGGTGTTATGTATTTTGTATGGTGTGAGGCGTTTTTCCAAATACAATATAAATTATGTCAAAGTTAACATCAAACCAAGGTGATGCCTTGAAATGTACTCCTGCACACGATTTACAATCTAAATGTATAAGACTGCACAGCGCACAGCACGTAGCCCTCTATCCAGTAATCCGGTAAAAAAGTCGGATAGCTACGTACATACGCCTATATACGTAGCTATCCGACATACGTAAGTGTCACGATCTATGCAGACCTGCTTGGCTTCCTCCCTTTTGTTATTCTCTTCATTTCGTTTCAGAGGTTTTTGAAACCACCACCCGATCAAATTCGTGTTGAAAAGTTTTCCATAATTCTATAATGTAGCCTAAATAAAGGGATAAGCTCTGTCTTATTCTTATGCCTACTCTTTCATTCAGTCCCATTTCTTCTCTGATCTCGATCCCATAGTCCCATATTCTCGCAGAATTCAAGTTTTTCAAGATATACAGAACCACAGAAAACCTACTGGCTTTAAGTCTTATACTTCTTAACGATGTTGCGGAGCGAAAGCAATTGATTCATACATACATATTTATAAAATGTCCTAGCACGTTTTAAAAAAAATCAGAAAAGTTTAAAAAAGAAAGTTATATTTTTTCAAAATGATTTAGAAACTTTTGAAATGCTCACAACTGTTGCAATCAATACGAAATGTTTTAAAACTTTCAAGCAGTTTCTGAAACGATCTAATAATTTCCATAATAACTGAAATTGTTAAAAATAAAAATGGAATGTTTTGGTACGTTCTAAATATCTTGCATACTTTACGCGTGCGTTTATCACTGAATAGGCTCACTTTTGTCGATTTCTGGTAAACATTCAAAAGAAAGTGTACATAATAACGAAGAACTTGAAACAGACAAACGTTGTTTGTATATTCAGGGACTACAACGAGATATTATTCGAAAACTTCAATGGCGGTTTGGGGATTGTTCTCAGTTGCTCTCACTTTGAACGCCACCGGTAGCAACTGGGAATGTAAATTCCCAATTGCCACCGCTGGTGATTGGGAGTCGATCGCTCCCACCTTTGGATCGCCGTACATTGCTTGCAGATCCTAAGAATGTGAGTTGCTACGTTGGCGTAGTACGTTTTTAGTACTTAAAAGGAATAACAAAATACGAAGATATAGGTTTGTAAAATTACTTATCTTGAATAAAATTATACTCAAAAAGATGAATAAAATTATACTCAAAAAGATATAATATTGTTATTTACAAAGTATACACAAAAAAAATATTCCGAGTTTAAGTCTAACCTACATTTCTAGCAGCCGCAAGCAATGCACGGTGATCTAAAGGTGGGGGCCATCAATTCCCAGTTACCACCGGTGGCATTCAAAATGGGGGCAACTGAGAAAAATCCACCAAATAGAGACCAAATGGAGACCAAATCAACAATTTAATATCCCTTCAAGTTCAAGTAATCAATAGTCCGAAGGTCATTGAACTACATCGTTAAATGCAAATGGCTCTTGTATTTATATAAGATTAATAAATTACACAGAGAATGTGATGGTACGTTTATTGTGTGCTTGCGATTTATTCATTAAAGCTTGCACAATTCCTCGATTAGAGCTTTCAAGTGCTATGTTAAGGGCTCAATTATCATCAGCTGTTATAGGTGACCGAAGGTTTAAAACAGATCGTCAAATTTACTGGACAGACACTAGAATTGTATTAGTAAAATTGAAGATGCCTAACAATACTAAAATATTTGTGAGGAACAGGCTGTACTTGGATTTACTGATTTAAAAAATTGGCGTCATGTCCCTACGTCTGAAAACCCTGCAGTCCAAGCTTCCCGTGGTGTTGATCCACAAAACCTCATCAATTCTGACGACGTTTTTGCCAACAATCTGACAAGTTGTGTAATCTTCCAGAGTTGATCACGATGCTGTCTCTAGTAGGTAATGGTAAGGTAAGCACCATTGTCATTTTCGAATGTTTTTGAAAGCTGAGCACTACACAAAGAGTTTACGCTTGAGAGTTTAGGTTTTATGACCAGTTTAAAAGCTCTGAAAATAAATTTATTAACTAGAACACTAGAAGTTCATGAGCTTAAAAAAGCTCTGTCCACTTTAATAAGAATAGCTCAAAGTGAATCGTTTTCTAGTAAAATAACACGTCTACTTTCAGAAAAACCTATAAAATAACACTATGCTCTTAACCTTATGCTCCTCTAGGTTCTTGAAATCCGTTTATTGATAATAAAGGAATACTTACTAGCCGGAGGACGTATAGACACCTCAATCTATCCGTATAATAAAAGACACCCTGTGATCTTAAATTCGAGTCATCGTTCAACTAATATTTCAAAGTATTGTTGCACACCGAACCTCAACATTTATTTGTTTGTCGTATAAACTAATTGGTATTATTTTCAATAAAACTTCAGTTGTTATAGCCCTGGTGTAACTTGAATAGCGAAACTGGTTGGCTAAACTATAAAAATAAAAAAATATTATGGAAAGTACAACTGTAGTTAATAAATTGTTTCTAGAAAAAATATGAATTTATTCACCCGTAGGAAGTCAGGACAGGCTGCTACTCTGTATTTTTATATGGCCTTTGCTAACCAAGTCAAACTAAAGTGATATTTAAACAAAAAAATCAACATTTATTTATCTTATTTTAAGTTGGTCCAAGGGATAACACCCGTTATCACACGTCTGTGCAATCAATGGCTGAAATCAACAACTGCGGCCTTAAACTATTACTGCATCTGCCTTATTCACAAGATCTGGCACCGTCAGACATCTTTCTGTTCCCTAACTTAAAATACACTTGGGAGGTCAAAGATTTTCGATAAAGGTCGGCGTTTGTCCTCGTGGTTAAAACAGCAGTAGACGCACATTTTGATTTTAATGAAGAATATTTTTTAAAGGTTTAATGTTTTGAATGGGAGGCGGCAAAAGTACAACGAACTTGATAGTGATTATGTAGAAAAATAGAAATGAAATGATTTAGCATAATTTCATTTTCTTTGTTAGGCCGAATATTTTTCAATATATCCTAGATTATTTTTTTCCTCGTAGAGTAAAAGTCCAAGTTTACTTATTTGAGTTGCACTTTACGTATGTTATTGTTTCATATTGATTAAATAAAAGGCACATTAGCGTGTGACGCTGGTTCAGTTACACCTGAATGATAAACAATTACATTGATATAAAACTAATTTACTGCAAGAGCTATATTGGCTCGTACACGGTTTTCAAACTATTATCGTAATATTAAGTGAAGTAAAAACTTTGGACTACTTTTTACGAAAGCTACGGGGATGGACGAGTATGAAATTTAGTACGCTTATAGTTCATATGTAGGAGAAGTGTAGATCGCTTAGACTTTCCAAAAAATAATGCACGCACAAACAAATATATTGATGACAACGATAAAAGAACACAGATGGCGCACAAACTGTAAGTACCAAAGTAGTAGGTCTCGATACATGTAAATGGCGTTTTTATCATAAAGATATTAAAATTTATTATGGTCAAATTTCAACCAAAGGCGACCACTAGTTTATTTGAATACTCAATTCTTCTTTCAGTTACACATATAAAAAAGGTAATAGAAATCTCTACAATATTACGCAAGAAGCTCAGAAACCTCCAAGTCTCATGTACGCATTGTGTTATTGTTACCACATAAAAACGGAAGACCGTGCTTGTTTGCCCTCTATTGAAATTTGTAAAATCAATAACAAATAAAAATAAAATATTGAAACTCCATCTTATTTCAACTTTCGGTGAAGCTGAAGTCTTAAGTGTCGAATGTTTAATTCATATTGGGGCTCGGAGGGATAAACTTATTAGAAATCGACGCACACCCTTTCGCTTAACGAAAAGACTATCTTCATCGAACTTACTGATTTTTGACAACTTTATTGGTGGAGAGGCTAGTGTACACGCCTGACTCCAACGTCCAACCGCAAGATTCGGGTTCGATTCCCATTGGATAGGATATCTATATCTTCTATCTTGTAAATAGATAGATAGGATATATTTATTTAAAACACAGAAGGTCACTAATGTAGGGACTGAATAAATTAACCGACTTGGTATTACATGGATCTCATAATATTGACTGTAGAAAAACTTAACTTCGAGACTTGTTTTTTACAGAATGTTTTTGATGGCATTTCACTTCTTTTTGTGGAGTTCTTTTTTTTCCTTTTCTAGAATATCTTCCTAAAGCCTCTATCTGATGTTTTTTTTATAATTTTAGTAAGTAGTCTTCCTGTTTTTCTTTTGTGGTACTTCTTCTTGGTATACGGATAATCCGGTGTGAGCATGGATGGCTATTCACATAAAATATGTCCAAATCCATTGCGACTACTAGTACCAGTAGGTATGCAACATGTAAGACGTCCAAACGTTTGCAAATAGTATGAGTAAAAAATGAGTAAGCACGGCCGCGCACTCCCGTTTTATACAGACCTGAGGGGGACGGTTGTACATAAAAACCGGGATCGTGAAAATGTGCCGCCATTTGTAAACGGAGCGCAGTCGGATGCAACACTTAGTCTAAAAGGATGATTTTTGAGCTAGGTTATGGTTTTCCCTATGAATGAATATCGAGAATGTATGTTTTATTAATATTTTTTATAGAATGTTTAAGAATTTGGTCCTCCCAAAGTATAAACACGGGAGCCAGGATTCGGGATACCATTCGCGGTCGGACCTCCAGAGAAGTAACTAGGAAGACAATCAGAGGATTAATCCTGGAGAAGCTCCTTTGCCTCACTGTCGCCATTGTGAACGTGTAACTGTGTGTTTTTCCTGAAATCTCTCCGCACGGTATATTTTCGTCGACCCTAGGAAATCTATCCGCCTCAATATTAGTAAACTAATGAGTAAGCCTTGCAGTCGTAAAAGAAATAATTAATCAATTAAAATGATAAACTTATAGGTAAGATTTCGAAACACATACGAAAATCAAGAGGGCAAGTATTAGCAAGTTTTTTTCGTCATATTTTCCTAGGGGAATTTACAGTTTCATTTGCTGAGTACAAGGTGAGTTCTATCTCTGTACCCCCCTGCCGCTATGCCTCATTTATTATCGAGGTACCTATCTATAGCTATTTCCATTATTTATAAGAGTACAATAATTCACTCACTGTAAATGTAACTTTGTAATCCTATACATTTATGTGGGATGATGCAGAATATATTCAGAAAACTAGACAGAAATTATGAAATATTTATGTTTTCCTTTGATTTAGATAAAAACACGAAATTTGAAGATTCTGTGTCTGCTAAAAGTGCTTTGGATTTTTGATGATCGATCAGTGAGTGATAAAATTACGAAAGTTTGACAAGTTACAGTTCCGAAACTACTGTTCAAAAATTAAATTAAATTTAAATAGAAACGTTTAAACAATGCCGGCTTAGAAACTGAAAATTCAACTTCTTATTTTTTCCACTGCGATCTTTGAGGGTGTCGAAAAGGGCCTAAATTGCTTCAAGAAAAAGGTAGTTCGGCCGTGCCGCTTTCTTGCTCGACTTGGCGGAGGGCACTACTGTGCCCTCAGATATGTATGAATTGGATTGAAGAATTGACTAAATGAATGAATATTTTTTATACAAACTTTCATCCTCTACGAAAGTTCTTTCAGGATAAATTTCTTTTTTGATTTTTTGAACTCGTGTGTACTCGTATATCAAAGAAGATAGATCAAATCCGCCCTGAGTACAACAAACATACAACTTCTGCAGTAGTTTAATATTGCCAGTTAAAACCCGCAAAACTGAACTCAATCTGGCAACCTGTCAGTTGTCATGTATAATCTGTCATTCACTCCATGTCTCACGGTTCATAGCTGAGTGTCAATGGCTGATTGAAAATTTAATCTAATTTAATCGGGAATCGCATCGGTGTTATATAATTAACTTGCTAGGCAGACATTACGATGATTCGGACAATCATATAATAAATTCGGAACTCAACGTGTAGTGCTGTGTATCACGTCAGCATCATAGGTGTGGTGAAATATGTTCGGAGCAGACGACCACTACAGGAAAGTAACCCAGTTATTAATTATATATTCCCATATCCTATCACCTTATTCCCTTGGACAATGCTTCCACTGCGCGAAGATATAAGAAAATTGTAAAGTAAGTAACAACCTTTTATCAGACTAGTCACCTTTCACCATTCCTAGTCACCATTGTAAACATCATTTATGTAAGCAGTCGGCTCCAATACAGGAATAGTTGAATTGTTCATTAATATAAGAATTTTCTCAATGTCAGTTATGATGGACACTTTATGTAGATAAAGTAGTTTAAAATTTTATTAATGTCGAAAACCTATTTTTTTATATTTTGACTATCTTTTGACGCTATACTAAAACCACAAAACTTTATTGTCTGTTTAGCATAGAATTTTAAACACCACAAACGAGAAAAGTCAAGTTTGGATTTGGCTAAAATCATTTGCTGATGCGATTGATTATAAAAAAAGACTTAAAAATACTACAATAACAATAACAATTCTCTAAAATATCGTAGTATGAAGTTATATAGAGTGTGTATTTTGCCTAAATTGCAAAAAATAATCCATTTGTAAATTGACACCCGCACTCAAAGATGTCAATTATCTTTTAATCAGTAATTAAGTCGATATTTTTTGCACACAATTGTGACTTAACGATAGATACATTATGCACGGACGTCACCAAGTGCGGCCAAAAATCTTTTGGTCTTTAATACAATTTAATCTAGATAGGTTCACCAAGATAGGTGTTAAAATGTCAATTCAATCAGACGTTTAATTTTAGTGAAAAACATGACCTAAGTTTCCGTTACACAAATACGTAGATAAAAATGAAGTCAATAAAAGCGTCCTAAAAATGAAAACATTTAACCCTTCATCCTGACTGCGAACAGCTTGCGCCACTCGGTCGCTAATTGCTTTTAAAGTAGTCAGTATAAAAAGCGCTGTTAACTTCTATACAACGCTTAGGATGTACAATGGATACACAAAAGGTTTTAATTTATCGCAGAGTTAAGATTTCCGAGGGAGAATGTTTGAATCGGAATTTTGTATTCTGTACGGAAATTAATGGTAAAAAATAATATGTTTCATATAATATTTATAACTAATAATAAAGAGGAAAGAGTTGAATGTTTGTTTATAAGTATAACCTCCGAAACTACTAGACTGATTTGAAAAAAATATTTTACAATTAGAAGCCGATATTATCTCTGATGAACTTAGACTACGTTATTTATAGAAAAAAAGAGATATCTGCCCGTAAGAATCTAGGAAACTCTTCCATAATAACTCCGATTAAGTTACGAATAGTTAAGTAATTTTATCAAAATCTGTTCAGTTCTTTCGGTTTTATCAGGAACATAATATATCGTGAAACGAGATATCTCAATTGACTGAGCAAGCGTATCGGGTATTTTTTTTTTTTGAATGACTAACTTGTTGCTAATCTTGCGATTTTTACAACTTCACCGAACTTTGTGGGCCGAGCAGAGTGTTCAGCCCGAGACGTCATTATTTAGATGGATTGGGCTGCTTCCTACAACGCCAGCACCAAGGGCTGTCTCCCGGGAGACCGTACCTCGCCTTGGTGCTGCGTTCTGGTTACTGGGTGGACTTGGTGGAGGAGTATTTGTGGCTCGTCGC
>NJDC01003644.1:67605-108205 GCA_002245475.1 Calephelis virginiensis
AATCAGAATCAGAATCAGAAAAATCTTTATTCACTTGAGCCTTACAAGTGGTATTTGTGCGCGTCGATATTTTTTAAACTACCACCGGATCGGAACGAGGCCACACACTGAGAAAATCCGCTGAGTTTCTTACTCAGCGGGCTTTTTTTTTTCAATAATGATAGTTACAATATAAACTAGATTAAAAATATAAATTACAATCTTACGTTAACTTAAATAAAAGGTACAACAAATCACAATACAAATTGCAGTCGGAGATTGAAACTTTTATCCCCAAGCATGTAAATCTTCCAAATATTCTGAGACCGTATAATAGCCTTTTTGACAAAATTTTGATCTCTAATACCAATGGGCAGCTTATTGTAGAAAAATGAATTTCTTAATTTATTGTAGAAATATATTATGTTTAAGAATTAGAATACAGTGAAAAATGTTTATTACCACGTGATCCAGGTTTACACAAAAACACGAATCCTCATTTCCCGTGGTCATCGCATCACGTCCTATTGGATGGACCAATTTTGCTAGTTCTTGTAAGCTAGTTTTTTTGCAAAAAAGTTTAATAAGTAATTATTTTTCCGTAGCCGAGGAGTTTGTTTCGCCGTTTTTTCTCCTGACTGGCTAGGTTTAGAAACCCTGCCAAGTTAAGGAAGAAAGGATTAATCCTATTTACTGGGGAGTTTGTTTTGCCATTTCTTCTCCTGACTGGCTAGATTTGGAAACGGTGGTAGCTTATAGTAGTTAGGGTTAAACCTAATCATATTTTAAAATTTTGTTCAATAATTCAAACGTTACAAATCTAAATAATGAATTTGTACAATTTTAAAAATACTTGCACACCAGAACGTGGTAGAATATGTTGGTATTAACCAATAGCTTTTATAACAGTTTCTACAACATATATTCAGCAAATAAATAAAATTCATTTTCTTTTTATATTGTTTTTGTTGTGTTGGTTATTAGCAGGAGAAGGTTCTTATAAAAATTAAAAAAGAAAAAATTAACAGGGAAAATGGAAAATAAACTATACTGTTTATAAATGGAAATTGTTAGTAGCTGTTAATGTCAATCAACAGTCGGCTATATATATGATATAGTTTTGATTAAATTTATGCATATAGAATCCACTGATCCAAATCGTAACCTACCTTACAAAAAAACCATGCTTGGTTTGCGGAGAGTAAACGCGTAACAAATATACAAAAAAAGATAAACATACAGACTTCTTAGAGTCTCTTCATAAAAGTGTATGTCAGATCATAATATCTTATTAAGTATATTATTTCTCACTGCAGAAGTCAATTTATGTACTCGGATTTTTTAGTTGCTCACTGCAGCACAAGAAAGTTGAGTATCTATATATTAATTAATAATACGTGATGCCAAAACTTTGGCCCCCTTTTACGAAAATTGCGCTGACGCATTAGCATATAATTTGGCATACTTATAGCTTATGTATAGAATAAGTGCAGAACGCTAATATTTTTTAATAATAGTGTTTATAAAGTACATTAAGTCAATAAATAAAACTTTACCCACACTATCATGCTTTTGACACACACAAACAAATATATTGATGATAACGATAAAAGATCACAGATGGCGCACTAAAAAGTTTGGAAACAGAGTAGTTGGTCTTGAGAAATGAAGAAAGCGTTCTTATCAACAAGATATTAATATTTATTATGTTCGAATTTCGACCAATGGGCGACCACTAGTTTCATTAATTACCCACTACTCCAAAGCCACTCAGACGATTTTAATTGCTGTAAAACTTTGTAACCATACCCTTAACAAAGCAATAGTCAATGATGGAATATTGTAATCATAAAGAAATTGGTGTACATACATAAAAAAACATACCGGTCGCATTGAGAAGCTCCTTCTTTTTTGAAAGTCTAACCTAACCCACTTTAGACTCAAAAGAGCTATTGGCTTCTCGCGAGGTCACAATTCGGGACGGACTATTAGTTAAATCGGTGGAAATTTGTGTTCCAAAATGTGAAACTTTAATAGATACTTCAAAATGTTAAGCTATTGCCATTTTCGAAAATATTGTTTTTTAGCTTTCCAATTTGGGTGTCAAGGATTTTCTTGCAGGAAAACATATTTTTTTATGATCTCACTACAAATAACCAAGATCTGACAAACGTTATTTTTAAAGAGACTTCAGTAACTAAGTTTTATTTTACATTTTTGCAACATTGAAGTTTGCTGTTGAAGTTTTTCTTTATTGGAATTAATTTTACAGAAATAATATTTTCAATGCCCTAATTTAAATTAGTTACTTTCAACATTCGACAAAATGACATGCTGCATCAGATAGGTTAGTTGTGTTTATGGGGCTTACAAAACTAGGGTCAGGGGTTTTTGAAGTAATGTAATTAGTTTTCGATGTGTCATTTCATAAGAGGGAGTAGGATTGAAAATTTGATACTCCAAGGGTGAGATTTTACTAAGCTCAACCACGAGACTGTGCCAACAAAGCCAATGTCACTGGAGACTAACCAAACAATTCTCAACAATGACCCCCATATTGTCTACTTTATTTCTGTACTGGGACGGCCATTGACGTAGACGCTATGTCCACGTTATTACACGACGTCTATGGGCTCACATTGTATGTTTTATATTCCGTGTTTTATTTTTATTGTTTAGACGTAGTAAAAATGTTAAGGTATACACTACGTAGTTTGTACGTTCTATAAACGCTTTAGATAATTCAGAAAGTATTATCTTACAGGTACAAATAAAAGCTAATAAAAAGGTATCAGTTATCGTATAGCGTCAAGCTTAAAATTCGACGCGACCTTACTCTACAAGCCCTAACTTCATAATCTTTACACCTGAGCTAAAGCTACTTACATACATTACACCCTTCCACTTAATCAACACTTAGATGACAAGAATTTAACCAACTTAAATATTCTAACAATTAACTCACTTCTCCTGTTTGGTGTGTGATGTAACAAACTAAACAGGAGAAGTGAGTTAATAATTGTTAGAATATTTAAGTTAGTTAAATTCTTGTCATCTAAGTTTTGATTAAGTGGAAGGGTGTAATGTATGTAATTAGCTTATTTGTCACATTTTAACACGGCAACACCGGTAGAGGGTGGCGCCTTCTCGCAATAAACCTCCTGTTGCAAATGGAAAGTTCTTTTCTTTGTAATATTGCTGAATACTCCCTTCAACTATTAAAATAGCTACGAGTTGCATAATAAACACACATCACCGAATCAACGAAGCCCGTTTAATCATTAAATCCCATTCTTTCTCGGATTTCACTGTTGCGAATACAGTCAGTGAGCATTATACCACAGATTTTCTGTAGCGTTCTTATTTCTGTCGCATTTATCCTACTTTCATGCTTTTCCTGATAAACCCAACTCTCGATATCATACGACAAAGTCGGAATAAGCACAGAATTATGCGAAATGATCCTAACACCTTGACTCAAAACATGGCGTTAAAATAGCTTACCTAGCGCTCTATTTACACTAATTTCAGCATAAACTCTACTTTCTACATCCTTGCCAAAAGTACAAACCAAGATATATCATCAACTAGAAACTGTTACATTCGTTCTGGCTACGTCTCTTTCACATAATTGTTTTTATAGATACCGGTATAAACTTACCAAACTCCAGGATCCTGAAATACAAATACGTATTTTGTCGCACAAATGCTGCCCAGACGGGGAATCGTTTTTGGGTTTCATAGTTGATCGGTTTCGTCCTGGCCTGACACCAGTCAGTCAGTCACAAGTTTAAGTTATATGATGTCGGAACTTAAGCGCATTATTGTAAATATTTTATGTAGTTTTAGCTAAACCGTATTTGCAGATATTAAATCAAAACGCCTTATCCATACGCAGTGAACAATTGCTTAGGCTCTGTTAATGAAATTTCCATGTCCACATTTATATGCAGATCGGGTTGTGGCGCGAGTACAACCTCTGTTAGACAAAGTAAAGGCTCATTGAAAATGCTTGCACGTTTCTGTTGCCCTGGTATCGCATCTTGAACAGCCACTTCGTTCTACTTAAGTTTGGTATCGTTAACCTATTTCGTATGTTTTCCAACCGACTTCAAATCAAAGAGGAGATTCTCAATTCAGCTGTAGTTTGTTACGTACCGGAAAACTTTCTACTTGATATACAAGTTTTTCCTTTTTTGTTTGTGAGCGGGTGCTTTTTGGATGATTCCGTTTAAATTTTATCAAAATTTGACATGTTCATAGTTGGTTGAGTTTTTTTATTAACCACCATTTTAACCGACTTCATAAAGAAGGAGGTTATCAATTCGACTGTAAATTTATTTTATGTGTTTCAGCGGTTCGCTTCAGTTAAAGCGGTTCAGATATTTATTTTTTGAAAAACTAGGTGTAATAGGTTAGAAATTCCGAGGTTAAATTCATATAAATATGAGTCGTTGAGTTCGTTTTAAACTCAGAGACTAAATGGGCATTCATAACTGCAACAGTACTTTGCGGTACACTGAAGGCGGTGTAGTTCGATTATTGGAAAATGTAAATAAACCCAATTCCATCTATTTTTATAAGTTATACTGAAAAATATGAAGCTAAGCGAATTAATATAAATGTATAATTAACCTATTGATAATGGCGTCGACTCTGTCTGTGACCTTCGTTAAGGAGTTATTTGAGCAAGCCTTTCTCCGAAAAGCTTCGTATTTAATTAATTTAAAAGTCTTATTTTTTGGGTAACAAAACAACAAACTATACCATTTTTTGGCAAAAAACAGCGAACAAATACACGGCTCCTCTACTGGTAGCCCCTAGCGTGCAGTATAAACGCCATTTATACTGTAGGTGCGTAGCGGTGTTAACTTTTTAATTTAGAAATCCTTTAGCATTGCTTTTCCCAATTTCCCTTTCGCGTTTTTTTTTTCATATGTACCTTCTCATATACTCCTACTAATTAAAAAATTAGCAAAATTGGTCTATTAGTTTAGACGTGACGCGATGATTACTCAAAATGAGGACTTATTTTATATGTTTAGATTAATCAGATCAGATTACAATTTTTTCTTCGCTTTTCAGCACATGGACAATGCAGCCCTGCGGTCATTATGGTGTTACTTAATAAAGCTGTTCTCCAAAAAGTCTTCATAATTAATTTAATTGTAAAGTGTTATTTTTGTGACAAAAAACAACAAACGTCATACACACAATTAATAAAAACAACATAGCAACAGAACCAAAATGACAATTTTAACATAAAAATGAACACTAGGAAACATAATTAGCACACAAAACGCACAACTGACGATTTTAAACGCTCTATACATTAAAGGACGAATGAAGTTAACATAATTTAAATCGCAGCAATTTGCAATGAGCTGACATCGAATAAAAATAAAAAAAAAGGGACACCAAAGGTTTGCGCCATTTATTTCATTTTTCATTTTCAAAGGTAGTAATGGTATGTTGCCAACATGCGGCTGGGATGTTAGGCCCCGAGCAAAAGTAAGTTTACCGGCTAGTTTGACTTTATGGGGACAGGAATAGGTAAGGCGGTGGTACCAATCCGGATGAGTCGCTGCGAAACTCTACCACATAGTCAGATGTTACTGTTTTAGTGACGGTAAGCCTATGCTCGCCTTTTACGAGCTGCCTGGCAGGAAGGCAGAGGGTCTATTCTGGATCCTGGACCAACACGGGGAGATCTGCGTAACTCACTCCCTGTCACTGTTAAATTAAAGATTTCTCCAACTTTTCATAAAACATGTCTAACAAAAAACCTTCTTCCTTCCTACAGAAATCAAGCTAATGATCTAGTTCCACTGGTGCGTTAAGTACCGCCCATTAGCGAGATCGTACCTAGCGTAATTAGAAGCAAGTTTCTGAGGGAATGGAAGGTTAATGGTTGAAGCTGTGATTTCACTGGCCGACATGATTGATATTGTGGAACAGGACAATGTCAACTGACAGTCGATTTGTTTACAACCTGCAAAAATAATGTGGATGGTTGTAGGTACCCGGGCAGATATTCCAGGATCATATCGCTCGGATATTCTCCGAGGTTGGTGTCAAGAGTCTCGAAAAGTAAATAGTCTAGTCTTGAAAAATAAATTTGCATACAACAATAGACATATATATTTTTTTTTGTTAAAAAACCAATGCCAAACTAAGAGCTTCTTTCGATCGAATTCGATCTTTTTTTTTGCAAACTGCTTGAAAAAAATAAGTACTGATGTTGGTTAACAATAATTAGCCTAATAAAAGCCTTTAAGTATTAATTGTTTAAGTATTGTCAAATGTAAAAAAGTCACTATTTTTTTTTGTCCCAAAAAAAGCATTTGGAATAATCCACGATGGCGCCAAAACTCCCTCTCATTACTCATACAATAGGAAGAGCCACCTCTAAAGACTTGACTTGAACTTGAAGTGCGAGTAGCGAGGCAGAAAACGCACCCTCACCTCCTTGCAATCTGAAGCTGTCACAAAGTTTGTGACATACACTCTCGTTGCCGCACCTGCCGCGCTTTCGTATGTTAGATACAATGCTTTTTACAAAAGTTATCAATCGACAAACAATAGCTTTCAAATATTATCTCAAAACGAATTTACTATGTCGGGACTTAAAGACGTTAAAATGTTACATTGTGAATATATTATATCATGGTCTGCAGCAGAGCCACCCTGATGAATACCGACTGATTACATCTTAAAATGGTGTACGTCCAATAAGTATAACGTTCGTATGCGGCTTAGCATAATATGCTAGAATACGAAATAGTTCTCATTTAAGGACTCTAGTTAGCCGCAGAGAGTAGACCCTGCTCTGGAAATTGTGTTTCGAATCTGTAAGTTATTGTCGGATAAAGTCGCTGTGCCGATGCTTTTTATAGTGCTCGTGTAGGAAACTATAGACAGAATAATTAGACAGTGGTTTTGATAAGGATAAAAGTATATTTACTTATCAATAAACATGGACTAAGGTCGGTGTAAAATTGCAAAAATAGTCGTTTTGACTATAATGAGTTTTCTCTAACAGCGAGTCAAATGCTTAGATATTTATAACTGATAGCCTCAATGACGACAATCCACCATTTAATATTGAATTTAAGCAATACAGTGTTATTGAATAATACTTAAATTTTTTCGTTGCTTTATTTTTGTATAAAAATGTTTGGAAAAACAAGCAACAAAATAATTAGCAGATGAATTAGTGCTAATGGCACCCGCTCTCGTGTTCGTGTCATTGGCGTCTCCGAAACATTTCAATATTTTAATGACCTCTTTTGATGCTATTTGCTTAAAATATGAAAGTATAGTATATATATAGTATATGAAATATATATAGTATATGAAAGTATAGTATAGTCTGTATCAAATTGTAATAAGGTCTACAATCCATGGTTAATCCTTGGAGTAATTTATGCCGCTTTTATTAATAAGACAGTATGAGTTCAATGGACAAATATGGTACAAGTAAAGTGAATCGTTTGCTAATTACATTAAAAAGGTATTTTAACGAAGTTGCACTACCGCAAAGTCATTTCATGTGTGTATCAATTAAAAATTCTGTCAGTAAACAAAAAACTCTGTTATGAAACTTTATAAACATAGAAACTGGGAAGACTATTTCATATTATCGTAATTTTAGTATTAAAAAAACCGTGGCCTGCTTATTTATAATTATTATGAAATAGTAAACAAATTTGAAGACTTTTTACAAAAACTGCTACTGATAAGTGTTACGAAATATAATAATTCGTCTCCCCAGGTAGTTGAAATATTCATAGAAAGCAATGTTGAAGAATGCAGCAAATAGCATCAAAATAGGTCATTAAAATATTTAAATGTTTCGGAGACGCCAATGACACGAACACGAGAGCGGGTGCCATTAGCACTAATTCATCTGCTAATTATTTTGTTGCTTGTTTTTCCAAACATTTTTATACAAAAATAAAGCATCGAAAAAATTTAAGTGTTATTATATTAATACACAGTTGCTTAAATTCAATAGTAAATGGTGGATTGTCGTCATTGAGGCTACCAGTTGTAAATATCTAAGCATTTGACTCGGTGTTAGAGAAAACTCATCATAGTCAAAACGACTATTTTTGCAGAAAAACTAAGACACTGATATCAAAATAAACTAAATACAGTTAAAGATAATATTTCGATTTCTGAGGAGATTGTTTTGCAATTTTAATTTCTGACGCGCGAGGATTTAGGTAATGGTTGGCGACAGATACGATCCCACTTTAAAACTATTTGTAAAGAATAATGAAGTTTATGTTAAGTTTGAATAAGTAATGTCATGATTTTTTTAAAGAAATAATGAACATAAATAACTAATTTCCTTAAATGTTAAAATGTCTAACAATCTGGTGTTGGTGGTGGTCGAATGATGCTCGGGTTCGATTCCCGACGGGGGCAGGCATTTGTGTGATGAACATAGATGTCTGCATTTCTGGGTCTGGATGTTTATTAAATTTATTCTGGTATCTACTTAAGTATTTATATGTATTAGTATCGTTGACTAACACTCATAACACACCATATAATTTGCTTACTTTGGGGTTAGATTCAATTTGTGTGATCTGTCCAGGGATATTTATTATTTATTTATGTACATAAATAATATTCATTTAATTTTGTTTCATTACAATATAACAGAAACTAAAATTTTATATGTCCGTTCTTTCCACCATCCATTTTCAACAAAAAATTAAAGAACTAGATATATACGAGTGCCACTACAAGTCCTTGTGAAGAAGCCAAAGACGACAACTCCAGCGCGACCGCCGACAGTAGATAGTTGCCAAAAGTGAGGTACATACATGAGATTGACTTCTGGACCTGTCTGTGTTTTCTGATTGAGTGCAGCGAGTGATATTTGACCAGACGTCACAAGCATCTCGAAACTGCTGACTACATCTTGTTCAAACCAGTTTTCGTTGAAAGTTATCGTTATCTGGGTTCGATCCCCAGGTCGGGTAGCAGAAAAAAGTTAGAAAATGTATATTTTCAATTTTCCTGATAAAAATAACATTTCCCGGGATTGGATATGTGCCCGGTTGGTGATAGGCTTGCCACCTATCACATTGTGGTACTTAGTGTCTTCGGCTAGTCGTGGGTGCCCTGGTTGTGCCTCTGCCGAATATGGGCGTGAAGATACTTACTTCTTTATTTTACAAGTTAGAAGGCCCCGCAATAGTTCCAATAGTTTAAGGACAACACTGGATTCTGTCAAATCTATAAAGGGCTCCGATTTTGTGATTTTACGGCTCCGGAACATTAAGAAATGTTAAGAGATATACCAGCTTATTAATTAGTGTCCTAACATGTTCTTATTTCGCATTATTGAATATGCACACAAATACAAGTATAAATAAAATCCCCTGTATTGATCCGGGCCCCTTTGCAGAATAGACCATCTGCCTTCCTTGCCAGGCAGCTCGTAAAAGGCGAACATAGGCTTACCGTCACTAGCACCATGACATCTGACTAGGTGGTAGAGTTTCGCAACAACTCGCCCGGATTGGTACCACTGCCTTACCTGTTCCTGCCGCCATAACGTCATGACGTGTTCCGGTTCGGAGGGTAAGGTAGCCGATAAACTTACTTTTGCTCGAGGCCTAACATCCCGACCTCAGGTTGGCAACGCACCATTACCACATTTGGTGTCTCTAGGCGGCGTGAATTTCTTACCATCAGGAAATGCGTCCGCTGGTTTGCCTTCCTATATCATAAAAAAATAATAAAAAAATAAACTTATAAGGCCTCCTAGTACACCATTTGACTTCTCCGCCTGATAGTTGTCTTGTAGAGATCGCTCTGAAGTCTATTTAGTTAAATATAATATCGTGTGTTGTACCTAATGTTGTAATTATTGGTTCACAATAAAGTGCATCACCTCACATGTTCACCGTGCGGACACAAGTCTTATACAATGGCACGGCACGCGGCCGGCCCTGCCGCGGTACGGTGGGGGCAGAGGGGGCACACGAGACGCACGATCGGAAGTGATGTCTTTGATCCGTCATCAAACAACGGATGCTTCAATAAGAACACGTATTAATGGTCACCTACCTGCACTGGGAATTTGTTTTGTACGTGTACAAATATTAATACTACCTCATAATTCGTTCCAACAGAAATCTTATATTTCATGAGTGTTGTTACATTATACCTATGCAGATATCTTTGTTATTGAGTGCTACTCGTCCAAATGGGTACACCGGATTTAACTATATCTGTGACCAACGTCAGTGTGACATTGTCGTATTGCATACCGGAAGTTGAACACGTGGTCCTAGATTCCGGTCACAAGATGACGTACCGTTGGTGTCTACGGCGCCTGTGTACGACGGTGCCACAAAATATAATCAGGCAGGGGGTTTCTCGGTATCAGTCGAGTCCTTCAAATATAAAACATGTTCTGTACTTTAGCCGGAATGGTGAATAAGGTGATGTGATCATCAGATTCGTCTTTATAGCGCGAGATAAACTGCACGTAATAAAAAAGAAAATAAAATGGCATTTTTTTACACTAATGATTCTCCGGAGCGTAAGAAGTATCGAGGACATTTGGGAATAAATTAACTTATTGCCTTATGCAATGCTTGGGACCTGTGAGAGTCAGTAATAGCAGGGCAGGTGTAAAACTGTCTGGTCGGACGGGCGGGGAGCTGGCGGTGGCGACAGGTCCGGGGGTGCCTGTCTCACCACCCCGAAGTTACCACTTGCGTGTGCGTAAGTGGTACGTGTCCTCTCGTACCACTTCAGGCCACTTGCGACCCCTGTTGAGTGGGCTGCACGAAGGGGATCACTAGATCCAGCGCCACTGGAGAAGTGGACGTGTACAAAAGCTTTCCCAAAGCCCTGTGTTGTTAAGTACTACACCTTGGCAAGGGAAGGGCACTGTAGAGTTTTAGTAGGTAGGAGTACTACGTAATCTGCCATTTCACCCGAAAGTGGTGGGTATCCATGAGGATTCGTAAAAAACAACGTTAAAATTACGTCGCGGGAAAACGTAAAAAAAAATAAAAAAAACTAATTAGAATTACTTACCCTTGAGTTCATACACTAGATTCATATGGCCGTACATTGGTAAGGCTCGGTAGAAACTTCACGTAGGAGGGAGAATATTTTACTCACAGGACTTTCTGAAGTTCATTCAACGATGCGTAAATATTATAACTCAAATTATTCTCAATATAAATTTACATACATTTGCTCAACGATCTCAAAAATTAGATCCGACATATTTTACATGAGATGTTAGTCAGAAAATATTAGATGAAAATGGCGGCAAGTCTATTTTACACTCACAACCTATTTTCAACCGACTAAAAAATAAGTTTACACATTTTACTGGATGAAACGATTTCTATTTTCATTTGAAAGCCTTTCAGTTTCTGGCTTTAGAGTTATAAGTTCTTAGCATTAACTTTTTATACTTGTTACTTTAGGTACCTAAGGTCGGATGGTAAGGCACAGAATTGGTCGCAGCAGCGAGATTTTTCGCAAATGCCAAAATATTATATATGAGCCATTTAACCCTGCCCGGGCCCTCATGCGATCGAGTACGCAATGAGTAGACTACGTTTGTTTTGGTATTAGTGTTGCACAGTTTTGTAATAAGGTTTTAAAATTTTCATCAAATGTTTATGCAAAGTTTTTTGAAACATTTATAATTCTTAGATGAAATGTATTAAAATTTTAGTTATTTCTTTAAAGTATCGATAGGCCAGATTTATTTTAGCATGTTCCTTACATGCTAAAATTAATCTCGTCTAATACGCACAATATATAAATAAGTTTAATGAGTTGAAGAAAATCACACTTGCAGACGGAAGCTAGAATATTAAACCTCATGCATAAGTAGATAAGTTTTCTTAAGTTTTTATTTTAAATAAATTATGACAGTGGCGAGCACTGATGTTTTGATAGCAGAAATAACAGTTATAGCGATCAGCGCAAGTTGTAATACAACTACAATCTCCCTTGTCAAGATGATGTGTCATCAGTAGACAAACCTCTGCTAGCCTCGTCCCTCCCCTCGCTTCTTGGTGTATAATAAATTGGGTTATATTCTTTAAAAATAGAATAAAGAACAGGCGTACGTAGAGTATACGTTATAAACACACAGTCTTTCCTTAACGAAAAAGCAAGAGAAAGGATTCGCTTAGAGTTGATGATTTAGCTAGCAAACGAGATTTCTATCGACAAAGACATTGGTCCGTTACGCAGAACTGAAGCTTCTCGACTCCTAACAACCCTCTATGTTCTCACTTGACAGAACTAAAACGCCTCGTTGAGAGAAATAGTTTCACTGAGTTTTGGCGCCATCGAGAGAAAATATGGTCGAAGTTTTTTTCATAATTATTGAATTTCGTGTTAATATTGGGTGAAATTAGTCAATTTTGGTGGCATTTTGTACAATTTTGTTCAGTGAAAGTGCACAAATGAAATAATCATGAAGAAATTAGCGTATCGTGTATTTCCTCGTTGCCGCCAAATCTCATTACTTGAGCTTGAGTAAGCAGGCCACCGTTTTACCCAAGAGCCTGACATGACTTCCTGACGACTTATGACTGATGACTAATTAAAATTAATTGAAATTGATATAAATTTTGATGCAAATTTCTACTTGACTAATGGCTAAATACTAACGTGAAAGCCATAACCTAAAGAAAGAAGAAGACAGAAATAGTTTCGACAAAACGCAACAGAATCGGCCCCGCTATCTTAGCATGAACTCAAGCGACGGTAGTGTCGCTGCCATCTGTTATCAGACGTCCTTGTACACAGATAATGTATTATATTATCTTCATCGACTTTTCCGCTCCAATTGACGAGTTTGATTTTAGGAACACATTTTTTTAAAAACATAAGCTGCATCTTCCGTTCTTTTTTTGTGTATATAAGTATACCTTTGATATCAAAACATGACAGTAACGACGACCCAAGTAATGTAAATATATAAAATTCGTCCGCTGTGGGTCATAAAACTAAACTTATCCTATTTCTTCATTTGATGTCGTTCACTTGGCACTTGTCTTCTACGGTTCTATCCACCAACGTATAAAGAATGTTCAACGGCCATATGTAATATTAACTATAAATAAAGTAATCGCAGTGTACCTTAGACATGACACGACTCTGTCTAAATTTCATTACTTTTCCGAGATAAACAAGCAGCTTCATCGAGACTTGGCTAGTTTTTTACCGAATGTTTTTGGTGGGATTTATTTTATTCAGCCCAAGCCGTGTGACTGTTGAGGCGAAAAGTTTACCAAATAACACAGAATGTGACAAGTTTACTTAATTACACATATACTAATTAAAATTATTCGCCTCGGTATATTTCGTGTTTACGAATTTAACCGATCAAGTGTGATCCAATGTGTAATCGTCGTTTTATCCGCCAAAACTCGTCAGTATCTCGACTGTGATTGAAGTGACGCAATATTTCAGTATTAAGAATTGTACAGAGCTGCAATACGCCAAATTACCTTTTTTGAATATAGGTATTTAATTTGTTCCTATATAATTTACTAAGTATTGTGGAATGGATACTTATTAAAAAAAGGAAAACCTATAAGTCAGTCCCGTGAAATAATATACAACGTGTACCTGTACTTTTTAACGGAAACTAATGTTTCTAAAAAGTCTGAAAATAGATGTTTTAATAAAGTTTAAGACCGCGTGGTCAAAGCCACTAGCATATCCAGACAATTTCTGCAATATTTAATAAGGGACAAAGAAAATAATGCAGACCGCATTTAACACCTAAGAAAGAAAGACCAAAGAAGAATTTCAGGTTGAAACTGCACAATTTTGATTATACGAGTAAGTCTTTAAAAATTAAACTATTGGACGCTATTGGTTTCCAAGGATGTGCAGATACATTAAGAAAAAATCTTAAAGATATGGGGTTTAGATTTATGAAGACAGAAAATAACAGAAGTCTTCTTGCAGAAAAATCTGCTGTACGTCTAAAAAAATTCAACATATTAAGACAATACTGGCCGGAAAAAATATTATATACATAGATGAAACATATGTTCATACTTCCAACACAAAAGGCTAGTCTTGGCTTGACAAAAGTAAAAAAGGGATTACACAACCGATTTCTAAAGGTGAACAGATTTCCGAAGCTTGATGAATATAGCCGAAGCGCATAATTTAAATAGTATATGTGTACTATTTTTTAAAATGCTTATTAATTTTGTGTAAGTATGTGTAGACTTTAATTCTATGTTCCAATCTCCAGATAAAACAACTTTTTTTAACAATAATTATTCTAACTTATTATGACGAACATATTTATATTTGAATTGGAAAACGATATATACATATTACTTTTAATATATTTCATTTCAGTTCATTATCTCAACTTCCCAGAATTAAAAAGAGTATGGTATGTGTATTTGTAAATCAAGGTTTTATCTTTATACAGGTGCCACTACGACGCGAGAAATAAGAAGCTGTATAGTATCCATCAAGTTTAAAATGTTGTTCAGAACCTTGTTGTAAAAAGGTTTCAGAAAAACAGATAACTTCTACTTTATCCAGAAAGTTCTGAGTTCACTAATATTGCTTAGTCACGTTTTTTAATGCAACAGCAATATTTTGATGCAGTAATTTAAAGTTATTAACGAAACAGCTGTTTTATTGTTGTTAGTTTTGATGATTATTTTTATTTATTATTTGTTCTCTTCTCTTCTCTTCTCTTCTCTCTTTAAATCAAACAATAAGGAATGTCCCTTTTTAAAACCTTTACATGCTATATGCATATCATATATATGCATGATCGCCTCTGTGGTCTAGCGGTCCGGGTGTTGGACTTGACTACATGAGGTCCCGGGTTCGAATCCCGGGTCGGCCAACAAAAAGAAAATTGGATTTTTCCAATTTTCTAATAAAAAAAAATGTTGGTCGGGATTGCAAATGTGCCCGGTTGGCGATAGGCTTGCCACCTATCACATTGTGGGACTTAGTGTCTTCGGCTAGTCGTGGGTGCCTTGGTTGTACCTCTGCCTACCTCTTCGGGGATATGGGCGTGAAGATACTTTTTTTTTTTACATGCTAAACTTATATTTAATCTATACACAACTATTTCTAGGTTTAATAATCACTTTTTTTAATTTTCTAATTAAGTTTTGCCTAATACTTAAAAGATGAGAACTAATTTCTATATTCCTGATAATTTGCTTCATATTTTGACATACTGGACCAACAGTCAATGTAATTTTTTTTGTGTATAATGTTAAGTATCAAGATTGTCAAGATGTACAATCACAATATTAATTGGCAATTAATTTCAATTTAATTTAATTTAAGAACGGTTAGTGATAATAATTTTTTAAATAAAAAACTTGTTTGCTCTTAGTCAACATACCTATAGTGTCACTAACATTTGTCAACATAGAGTAAGGATCCCAACCGACTAGACTGAGAAAAAACCAACAATAGCGTGACTCTTGCCGCACAAACCTAAAAAACCTCTAAAGCTATGTGTTATTTCAGAAAAAAATATAAAATTGGGTTTGCCAGTTGATTGAACCGAGTCTTTGTTGTGATCTAAGAGTTTGGTAGATAATCCACGAACTCTTTGGTCACCTAATATCATAATCCGTTCTTTTTTATGATGGTTGGTTCACATTTACTGGGCTGTTGTTATGTTGATACAAATTTACTAGGCTAATGAACCACATTGATATTATTAATGCCGAATTTGTCTCTCTGTTACTACTATATCGAATGACTAATTTAGATAGGGTTAGCGAACTACAGTCACAAACAAAGTTGCGGCTACAGCTAGCTATAAAGTAGTAGTTTGAAGAACAAAATAAATAAAACTAGAAAACTGAAACTATTATATCTAATTGGTGTAAAACTATAAAATATTTTTTATTGAAAATTGGAACCGAATACGTCATTTTAGGTACTCTCGAACACAGTAGAAGCGGATTATTAAAATGTAGAGCCAAAAAAAATCAACAAATCTGATAAAACAACGTATCGTTTATTATTAATTAAATGATAACAATCCGCTAGTGTTGTGTTTAAGAGTACCAAAACGGACATATCCAATTTCAATTACCAATTTACACGAAATCGAGGTTCAAGAGTAACCCTACTGATGAGCTAAACTGGTCTCTGACGTGATGAGTCCCGGTACCGGAGAGTACGGGGTTCGGTGTCTGCGCGACCACTCGCCGCACCTAGCAAGTGACCGTGAATCTGATTATAGAAGTCCACATCATTAGCCTACAATTTATTTATGACATTCACTCGTGCGTCCAAGTTAAATAAGCAGAATGGGTGCGCGGCAAACTAATGCGAGGTATATTTTACTTGGTTGTAAGCTAGGGCTGGGTGTGGCGTATTGTTGTAGGAAATAAACTCAGCACAAAAACACAACATATACACGACCGAGCGATGTTGGGAGATGGTATAATAACGTATACCTAATATAATAGTGAATGGTTTGAACATTTCTGAGGCGTATTTCTCTGGAAATAATTTCTTAGGATGACATTTCTGATATTTAACAGTATTAATAATAATAAATGAAGAGGCTAAAGTTTTAGTACGTGGAAGCACTTCCAAGTACGTACTGGTATTTTTATCGGTACATCAAGTACTACGGTGATAAGCCCTTGTCAAATGTAACAATGAAGAGCAACGGAATACTCGATGGCCGCCATCATACGACGGTGATTAAAACGTGTGTGTGTGTGTGTGTGTGTGTGTGTGTGTGTGTGTGTGTGTGTGTGTGTGTGTGTTGTAGTTTCTAACTCCCGACCTACATAAATGATGCAAGTATAAGTGAGAGGGCTGAGGTGTTTGTGAGTATAACTGGGTAACATAGCTGCCGAACGAATGCTATAGAATGTGAACGAATGAAATAAGTATATTTCGTTGTTTTTAATGAAATTGGAAGGCAAACAAGCAGATGGATTTCCTGACGCCGCCTAGAGACACCAAAGATGGTAATTGTAACGAACTGCTTGCCTAGAAGGCAGATGATATATTCTGCGAAGAAGCCCGGGCCAACGCGGGGGGAAAATCGAGATGGTAATAAGTGAATATCCGTGGACAAATTACAGAAACCAAACTAACCCCATAATAAGCAAACTAAAAGCTTGTGTTATCGAACCCGAGCCTACCGGTCTACCGATGGAGCTAGCCGTGTCCACTTATCCCTTGGCCTAGGAGGCTAGGCGGTCCAACCATATACTTACATCTAATATCGGAAATACATTACCCCGTGTTGGTCCGGGCATCTTTGCAGAATAGATCATCTGCCTTCCTGCCAGGCAGCTCGTAAAAGGCGAGCATAGGCTTACTGTCACTAACACAATGACATCTGACTAGGTGGTAGAGTTTCGCAGCGACTCACCCGGATTGGTACCACCGCCTTACTTATTCCTGGCGCAATAATGTCATGACGTGTTTCGGTTTGGAGGGTAAGGTAGCCGGTGAACTTACTTTTGCTCCAAGCCTATCGTCCCGGCCTCAGGTTGGCAACGCACCATTACCAACTTTGGTGTCTCTAGGTGGCTTGAATTTCTTACCATCAGGAAATCCGTCTGCTTGTTTGCCTTCCAATATCATAAAAAAAAGATGAATTTGTAGGGGGTTGTCGAACATTATTAATTAGAAGATTACACGTCAAATGGTTCGTCTTCACTAAATTATTTATGGGCTCACTGAGAATACATATTGTAGCTATTTATATATAAGTATGTTGGTTTGTTTATTGACCGAGCGAGCGAAGCGAGTTACACTCTCTGTGTCCAGGTAGGGTTGCGGTTGTATGTTTGTTCGGCAATAACTTTACCCAAGTTATTTGATCCAAACATAATCGTTTTAGTGCCTAGGTGTGTACATATATCCTATTAATATTATAAATGCGAAAGTTTGTAAGTATGGATGTATGGATGTTTGTTACTCTTTCACGCTCGAATGGCTGAACGGATTTGTCTGGGATTTGGAAGACAGATAGATTGTGACCTGGATTAAGATATAGGCTATTTTTAATCCCGATCGCACACCGGGTTTCTGTGAAAACGCGGGCGAAGCCGCAGGTAGCAGCTAGTCTTTTATAATTATTAATTTCGAACGGGGTTTTCGATATTAGGCCGTCTTTAGCGGGGGTTAAAAAAGCAAATTTTTTACAATGACAAGATGTAGCATCAAATGAAAAGGCTTGGTTTAGGTATTTCAAGTTTTTTTTTTAGTTTCTATGATGTTCACACAGTTTTTGGGTAATAGGGAAAAAGTAATATATTGTATGGAATTGACATAATAATATAACAGTACTTGTAACATTGATAAAGACAACGGTGATTAATGACATTGACGGCGATGGTGACGATGTTGGTGACAATGTCATGACTGTGACGTGATAAGGTCGTGGCGATATCGTGATGGAGTCGAGACTGTGGCTTGACGATGTTGTGAATGTACTGTGAAGGTGTTATTATGTAGCTTTATAGTTTAAACGATGGCGCGACTATATCGTGATGATATGATATGATCATATCGGAAGATCTTAAAGTATCTTGCCCAGATACATTTTGCCTCTATGTTGAGAATGAATGATGCTTGCGAATTTTTTTTTTATGATATTGGAAGGCAAACAAGCAGACGGCTATTTCCTGGTGTTAAGAAATTCACGCCGCCTAGAGACACCAAAGGTGGTAATGGTGCGTTAACAACCTGAGGCTGGGATGTTAGGTCTCGAGCAAAAGTAAGTTTACCGGCTACCTTACCCTCCGGAACACGTTATGACGTTATGGCGGCAGGAATAGGTAAGGCGGTGGTACCAATCCGGACGAGTCGCTGCTAAACGCTACCACCTAGTCAGATGTCACGGTGTTAGTGACGGTGAGCCTATGCTCGCCTTTTACGAGCTGCCTGGCTGGAAGGCAGATGGTCTATTCTACAAAGGAGCCCGGATCAACACGGGGAATGATGACAAATTTTAAAAATAAAAGACACCTGCCATTATTATACTTTTGTTCATGCAAAATCTAGTCAAACTGATAACCAAACTACAAATATTCCGGTAAAATAAGCGGTGGCTCGAAATCCTGCTTGTATGTTATATGAGCCTCGATAGACAATATTTTTTCCGTCCGCAGATTTTTTTTCCTGTGTCTTTGTATTCCTTAACTAATTCTTAATTAATTTTAATATGGAGAAACATCTTTCATAGGAGGCAGGAGGATGATGTAAATATTTGGGTATATTTCTTTTAAGTTATTGTTTTTAATATAGTAAAGCAACTGGTTTACGTTTGTTACAAAGTTAGGTATATTAGTGACAATTATTTGTATCTTTTTATATAATTCGTAAGGTGGAAAGTCACTGATCTCACTGTTTAGGAATTAGCGGCATCTACCAATAGCAGACTCCAGTTGTGGCAACTGTGAGGTGTAAAAATACCCAGGGATGCATAATTCCACTTCACAATCTTGATTCCACTATTTATGCCTACAATATTTGCGCCATTGTCGTATCCTTGGCCAAGGCAGTTTTGAATATATAAGCCATTCTTTGCTGGCTCTCTTTATATTGCATTACTTAAATATTCTCCTGTTGTCTCACTTACAGCAAGAAATCCAATAAAGTTTTCTTCTATTGTGCCCGTTGATGTATTAAATTTTTTTACAGGGATAATTACAGGAATTAGTTCTACTTCACTACAGTCTCTACTGCAGTCAAGCAAATAAATGATATTTTGCCTCTTTTGTATTGCGAACCACTTCACCAATGACCATTTATGACATCAATGTGATCAATTCATTTTGTATATCGTAACCAAAGTTATGATGCGCAAGTTGTGTGTCAGTAATACGTCTAATATGTTCTCGTAAAATAGGACCAAATTTTGACATCAATTAGAATAAATCCATGAAGTTTCCATTATTCCTAGTGTTACCGTTTGTTTTTATAGATTACTTGTAACCTCTGAACGTTAGATTACGAGAGGCTAAGTTAATAATTTCGATAAATATCTTAATCAAATTTTACTAATGTTTTTTAAGTTTCTTGAATTAGCTTTTCGTTTTCTTTGTCTATTACTTTCCCATGTTTTATGACTTTCTCTAAATAAGATATTTGTTGGAACACAAATGCCATATGTTTTTAGGTATTCTCGTGTCTTTGTTCAATACCGCTTAAATGTTTCCAGTCACAGCATTCTCCGTGTACCAACCGAGTCGGTAAATTGTCAAAATTTCTGCATGGTAAACAGAATACTTTTGTTTTAGAATCAGAAAAACTAACCAGCGACGATGTTGAAATTTGCTATTATTTAACTTTTTAGATCAATTAAAATTTAAAAAGTGTCTATGGTTATCATGTTTGGGATAAACTTTATGTTGTTATAAAGAGCCGTTTTGATTGTATCATGATGCTGACCATTTTATATGGGCGTCTACAGCCCTTACTAATGAGCTATTGATTAGAAATAAATAAGTACGTTTAAAAAAGGAGTAAATTATTCATACAGTTTTGGATATAACTCCACTTCAGTACATATATCAACTGCTAAGCGAGCAAACAACTAGTTTAATACAAGTGCGTTTGCTAATATATTTTATAATAAGTTTACTGATCGCAATTTAAGCTAATAAAGTACTTACAAAAGATAAACCTATGGTCCATATTTTTGTACTGTAAAATGTTTTTTCTTAATCACTTTTTTATTTGAACTTGTAGAAACATTTCTACTTTTTAGTTCAGTCGGATAAAGAAGCGTGTTTTTCAGATTCGTAAACTATTATTTATTTTTTCTCTTTTAGTCTTTAAAGATGACGAGTGCATGGTAATGAAAATACAAGTTTTTAATTGGTACAACACATTATTTTATGAATTTATGAAATTTGGTATTTCAATTTTTTTTTGTGGTATGTTGTATGTTTTACCATGCGGTAATGGAAGTACAAGTTTTTAATTGGTACAACACATTATTGTATGAATTTATGAAATTTGGTATTTCAATTTTTTTCATGATAAGGAATGACAAACAAGCAGACGAATTTCCTTATAATGAAATACACGAAAACTCAATAAATGCGAAATGACGCATTCCTGTCGGCGAACAATCAGCTGTTCCGTCCATCATGCGTCACGGCCCATGAGTGAACGCCGATTGTGGCGATGGCACTTTTGTTCAAAACCAAATACCTAGTTGTGAGGAACAACGGGTTTTTTTACATAAGGTACAATATCCTGTTTACAAAAACAACGTCGTATTTTTTTTTTCGAAAGGTCAGCAAACCACCTCGTTTAGGTGCGTCACTGTTCGGCCAGTATGTTAGGCCTCTCGTGCAAATCTGCCGGCCACCCTACCCACTTCCATCTTCTCAGTGGCCCGTAACATGGCTGAGTCATTGTGGAGGCTGGAATAGGCAAGGCAGTGGATACCTACCCGGGCAAATTGCTGTCAGACAAAAAAGATATTATATCTTGATATCCTAGATCATATTGTTTTGATCATTGCTTTTATCATATCAATTTCACTTAAATAAGTACCTAGCAGAAGTGATTTACTTATTTAAAACAAAACAGGTTTCGGACAGTTGCAGTTCCATATGAGTGCTCTTCTGGTGGAAGGGGGGGGGGGGGGGGAGCCCCACTATAACACCACTAGCCTTATTGGTGCAGACCTATACTTTGTATTTTGATCAGAGTCCGCCTCTCACGAGCTGCCTAGCAGAGAGGAGGCAAATTGTCTTTTCTACTCAGCAGATTTTAAAATGTTTAAAGAACTTTCGAATTCTTTTAACACACTCAATTCTTAACAACACTCTGAATTATACTACATCATATATAACTAAGAATTAGATCTATCGCGTCAGCATTTAATTATGATGCCACAGCCAGACAGACACGCACTCATTTACAAATACATACATACATACCTACATCCACACACATACATGTGCCACAGACAAACCACAAACAAGTCAAATTCACAACACCTTTCTTTTTCATGTGCTTTAGAAGAACTGCAAATGTTACGAAACATACCTAATACCGTAACTAAAAAACTATGACCCATCAGCTACCTCCCCGTTCATTCATCAGGTCTTTTTCATTAAGTCCTCGTAATCAGAAAATCTGAACAGGTCTACTTAAGGCGTGTTGGTCCGGGCTCCTTTGCAGAATAGACCATCTGCCTTCCTGTCAGGCAGCTCGTAAAAGGCGAGCATAGGCTCACCGTCACTAGCACCGTGACATCTGACTAGGTGCTAGAGTTTAGCAGCGACTCGCCCGGACTGGTACCACCGCCTTATTCCTGCCACCATAACGTCATGACGTCTTCTGGTTCGGAGGGTAAAGTAGCCCGTAAAGTTACTTTTGATCGAGGCCTAACATCCCGACCCCAGGTTGGCAACGCACCATTACCACCTTTGGTGTCTCTAGGCGGCGTGAATTTATTACTATCAGGAAATCCGTCTGCTTGTTTACTTTCCTATAACATAAAAAAAAGGAGAATCGTATGAGTCCAAACTCAATGGGTTTACCGGCATACACTGGAATTACACTTCACTTTATTCGTTTACACTTCAAGTGACTTGAAATTATCTATTAGAACAAAATATGCTTTTCTATGCTAATTTTTTTAATGATTGAATTCGAGTTCAAAACTCACTTTGAATATTAAAGCATGGTTTAGACGCTTGACATTAAACAGGCCAGTTAGAGGCCAGTAAGCCGAATGTGGGGTCATAGCCTAAATTGGTAGCAAATTCATGCCACTGGTTGTCACTGTACCAAAAAAAATAAGTACATAATATTTTAGCACAATTAACGACTACGTGCACTGTTGAAGTGTTACTTCTCCTATCATCAGACTAGCTCAAAGGTACTAACACTCGTTAGTATTTCAACTAGGTCTTACATATGTTTTAAAATGTAATAAACATACCTTTAACGGCAAAATGTATCTTACGAAAGAGCTGCCAATGAGCTGATTACCTTGGACAGATCTCCATAAACTATAGCTAAGAACTATCTCGGCAACGTTAAATTTCAAACGAAAAAACCGCATTAAGCGCACGCACATTTTCCATAGGGGGTTAAAATGAGTTATGGTGACTCCTGAGTCGTAACTCTCGAATCGTGACCCGTGAGTCGTGACCCATGAATCGTGACCCGTTAGTCAACCCAAACGTAGCTATCGCGACTTTCATATATTACTAGCCTTTTATCTCTTGACATTACCAACTAATCTCTAACAGTTTGTATGGTAAACATAAAGTAACGTTTTTCTCCTTTTCCCTTAAATTTTCCTGGTTTTTGTCTTCATAAGAACCTTCTCCTGACAATAATCAACATAACAAAAAAATGGCCAAATTAGTTCATCCGGTCACGCATGATACGATGACCAAGGGAATTAGGGAATCATTTTTTATATAATACTAGCTGTTACCCGCGGCTTCGCTCGCGAAAAATTTAGATGTAATCTATCCTATCTTTCAAGTTAGACCAAACTGCACAAGCTGTGTAAATTTGATTAAAATCGGTTAAGTGGCTTAGGAGTCCATTGAGGACAAACATTGTGACATGAGATTTATATATATTAAGATAGCTGCTACCCGCGGCTTCGCTCGCGAAAAATTTAGATGTAAGCTATCCTATCTTTCAAGTTAGACTAAACTGCACACGGTGTGTAAATTTGATTAAAATCGGTTAAGTGGCTTAGGAGTCCATTGAGGACAAACATTGTGACACGAGATTTATATATATTAAGACAAGCTGACCCAACAAAATTCGTTTCGCTTGACATTAATGCTTCGACAGTAGCGCAGTCTGCCGGATCCGATGTGAAACATTCCAAAATCAACAACTACTTATTATTTAAAAAATTAACGAAAAAAACATTTTCCAGGAGACCTAGACCAAACCATTCTCGTATCCCCTTGAACACACACCAAAAGTTTCATCAACATCGGTCCAGTCGTCTAGAAGGAGTTCAGTGACAAACACACGAACACAAGAATTATATATATAAAGATGATATAAAAATGAATTGCTAAATGTGTTGGTAAGTGCATAGCTTTCAAACGACTCAACCGATTAGGCTAATTATTTTTTGTTGTGTTAGTTATTGTCAGAAGAAGGTCCTTATGAAGAGAAAAACCGGGAAAACAATATTTTATTTTTCCCCATACAACTTCCCTGAACGGGTGGAACGAAGTTCAACGGGACAGCTAGTAATATTAAAAAAATCGCATTACTTTAACTATTACCTCTTCGGCGTCAGTACCCATCGACTACTGGTGGTAATCTCATTACCTATTAAGGTAACTACATTATTTCACTACTATGGTAAATCTTAATAAGGTGGTAAAATGTTGTGGAACAGAGCTTTACCTATTCCTACCACAAAAGTGACAATGCTCGCCATTGTCGTGTTCCCCGCTGGAGGGTTGAGTAGTCGATAATCTTGAAAGAGGTGTCTGAAGATTCCGGCTATAAGGTAGCGTTAGTTATATAGTCGACAGTTGTCTCTAACAAAAGAGAGCCGCCCACTAGCTGTCCTGGCGAACTTTGTTCCACCCGTTCAGTTTATAGAAGAAAAAATAAAATATTGTTTTTCCCAGTTTCCCAGTTTTACCCTTAATAAAAACCTTGCCCTGGCAATAACTAACACAATACAAAAAGAATTAGTCGAATCGATCCAATCATTCGGAAGTTATGCGCTTACCAACGCCTTTCTTTCTTTAAGTATTGGCCTTCACGATACCTAGTATTTTGCCATTAGTCAAGTAGAAATTTGCTTCAAATTTTACATCAATTTTAACAAATTATAATGAGTCATCAGTCATAACTCATAAGTCGTCAGTTAGTCATGTCAGGCTCTTGGGTAAAGCGATGGCCTCATTACCCAAACTCATATAATGAGGTTTGGCGGCCACGAGGAAATACACGATACGTTAATTATTTTCTTCCTGATTATTTCATTTCTGCACTTTCACTGAACGAAATTGTACAAAATGCCACCAAAATGACTAAATTCACTCAATATCAACACGAAATTTAATAATTATGAAAAAACTTCGACCATCTTTTCTCTCGGTGGCGCCAACACCTCCACCAACACATTTAGCGAATCATTTTTATATTATAGACTAGCTGACCTATGGGTCCAACAAACTTTGTATCGCTTTGACATTAATGCTTCGATAGTAGAACAGTCTGTCGTATCCAGTGTTCCAATATCAGCAACTACTTATTATTAAAAAAATATTGAAAACTACCTTTAACAGGAGACCAAATTGTGAATCTAAACCGTTCTCAATTCGAGATCAAATTCCCTTGAACACACATAAAAAAATTCATCGAAATCGGTCCTGTCGTCTAAAAAGAGTTCAGTGGCAAACACATGAAAACGAGAAATATATATGTTAATATAGTAGTGGTCGCCCATTGATTGAAATTCGACCATAATAAATTTTAATTAAAAGTTATTCAATATAAATTATTATTGATAAAACGCCAACTTCATTTATCAAAACCAAATACTTTTTTCCAAACATTCTTCTTTCTTTCTTGAGGCTTTGGCCTTCACGTTAGTATTTAGCCATTAGTCAAGTAGTAATTTGCATCAAATTTTATATCAATTTCAATTAATTTTAATTAGTCATCAGTCATAAGTCGTCAGTAAGTCATGTCAGGCTCTTGGGTAAAACGGTGGCCTTTTTACACAAGCTCATGTAATGAGTTTTGGCAGAAACGAGGAAATATACGATACGCTAATTTCTTCACGATTATTTCATTTGTACACTTTCACTGAACAAAATTGTACAAAATGCCACCAAAATTGACTAATTTCACTCAATATTAACACGAAATTCAATAATTATGAAAAAACTTCGACCATCTTTTCTCTCGATGGCGCCAAAACTCTTTCCAAATATTATGAATACAGTTTGTGCTCTATTTATCTGTGACATTTTATTGTTATCAATATTTTTGTTTGTGTGTGTGTGCAAATGCAAATGCGTGGTAGTATGTGTGATATATTATTTTTAATATAATACACTTTTTAAGTTAAAAATATTAGCTTTCTGAACTTCTGCTACATATAAACTATAAGTGTGCAAAATTTTATACTCCTACGTCCGCGGAGTTTTCTTAAAAATGCTCTAAAGTTTGTGCTTCACATATTAATGTTATGACAGATGTACTCATTTCATACTGCTAGGTACTTTGAGAATTGATTGATACAGCCATTTTAGAACGTAATTATCTTAATGCGATGACCACGTGAAATGGAGTTTAATTTTTTATAGATAGAGATAACTGTGTCTTAAATAAGAAGGAAATTTTCAGTTCAACTTCACGTAATAATATTGTTATTTATTATTTTTCTATGTGAAGTTATAATTAATATAAACTACAGAATATCCGTACTAGTTCAAGTAATTTTTGTGATTCTATTGTCAATAATGTCGTCAATGGAGTTTTTGGCGCCATCGACAGAAAATATGGTCGGAGTTTTTTCATAATTATCGAATTTCGTATTTATGTTGAGAGCAATTCGTCAATTTTGGTGGCATTTTATACAATTTTGCTCAGTGAGAGTGCACAAATATAATAATCATGTTCAAGTTAGCGTATCATGTATTTCCTCGTTGCCGCCAAATCTCACAAAATTATGAGCTTGAGTAACGAGTGATAGAGTTTATTGACAACTTCTGACTAATTATAATAGAATCCCGATTTTGGTAAAATTTGATGCAAATTTCTAATTGACTAATGACAAAATGCTTTCGCAATGCTAAAACCTAAAGAAAGAAAAAAGAAATTTCGTCAAAACGAATGATCAGATCGTGTTTAAATTAAAATGAGAATGGAAGCAGAGGAGTTCGATCGAGTAGAAAAAGAATCAAAATCGGTTAATCGAGTTAAACGCGACGCGGGTTCATTGCAGACGTATTTTTATTAAATGTGTTGAAAAAAATATTTTTTGGTATCTATTGTTTAACACTGAGCTACTGTTTTAAGGTAAATAAAACAGATTTGGACTACGTATTATTTTAAAATATAATTATTTTAATTTGTGTCATATCACAATGGAATTAGGACTGTTTTTGTTTGCTATTACGATTGTATCTACTAAACAAATAACACTTTGATTATGATAGCAATCTTTATCTCTCAAGGAGTTCTATCTTAACGTAACGTTTGAGATATGGAATAAGATATAGAAAATACTAGTTTCGTCATGTTTTTTACATTCATTAGTCTGTCACACTCAAACATTGCTGAAAATTTAGATTCAAAAAATTATTTCACCATTACAATTCTGAATTATCACTGAATAGCATAGGATACATTTCATACTACAAAAAATAGGGATCCCTACAAAAACTTCTATAGCGTAACCCAAGGTGTAAAAAAGTTAGCTATTAAATGTCTTTAATCGCGTGCGTTGGGAAATCCATTACAGATAGAATAGAAAAATGTTCTACAATATCAAAGAACGTATCAATATCTACAAAAAAAATGACAAAAATAAAAAAAATAAAAAACATTTTTATTTCACGATTACTTGCAAGGGGCACTTGTAACGCGTCTACATAATACTAAATTTACCACCAGATCGGAACGCAGCCTCACACTGAGAAGATCCGGCAAGAAACTCAGCAGGCTTGTCTTTTTTCCTTATTTTAAAATACGTATACAATAATTAAAGTAATGAATCATTATAGTTATATGGGATTGGCACGAGGAACAATTAATCCCAAGCGTTTCTATCAGCTAATTATTCAGCAATAGCATATCATATAATTTCCAATTAACACATTTCTTAAATTTATTAATTTTCTCTACGCCTTTCATATAATAATTGAGAAGTTTGTTGTAAAACAGGATACATTGAATGATAGCTTACTCCGTGGACTCCATATGTCTAACTATTATAGTTAAAATATAATAACTACTTTTCTATATTTTAGAAGTTGATACAAATGCTGACCATATTCTGACCCTATTATCCGTACCTTCATATTAATCTTATCCATAAATTATTTCATATTCAAAACTGTTTTAATAGCTTTGGATTACTTTTCTGAATTATCCAAATCAAATAAACAATATACCTACTTACCTACACTAGAACATTAACGGACACTGGACACTGATATTGCTGTAGCGGGTACTACAACTTCTATCTATAGGAGGAGACCGGGTGCGTAGCGGAAGGTAAAGTGGTGACGTACGACGTGTGGTCGGACTTTACCTGGGACATTGTCTCTGGCGTGGTGCGTCGAAAAAATGTTCACGTATCATAAAATCGTGATATTCACTATATTATGCCTGAGTTGTAGTTTAAATGCCTGCGATGTTCCTACAGAACATTTAAAAAAATACAAAAGATACCAGAGTTATAGGTCATAGATACTTAGAAGGTTTTTAAAATCTAATACTTTGTAAGTACGTGTTACCTGTATTTTAATATACATATACTCGTAATATGTATTATATGGTTTGATATATACACTTGCGACGCGACCGGACTTCACTCGGGCAATAGAGGATTGATATGTTATTTTAGCTCAAAGTTTAGTTACCTGTAAAGAAAATAAAAAATATGTAAAGAAATTATAAGATAAAATAATTTCACCCCCCAATTTCTGAAGAGGTTTGCAAAGGCGTAACCATGGCACCCACAACTAGCTAAAGACACTAAGCCCCACAATGTAAAAGATGGCAAGCCTATAACCAACCGGGCACATATACAATCTCGAGAAACAAATTTTTTATAAGAAAAATGACAATAAACATTGTCTATTTTTATTTTGTTACCCGATTCATGGATCGAACCAGGTACCTCATGAAGTCAAATCCGACGCTGGACTGGTAGGCCACAGAGGCGATAGCAAAAATATGGCAAAACAAAATATTATATGCAATTACGAAACGAAAACAATTGGAGTACAGATTCAAACTTTTTGTACCCAGTCATCAAAGTGCGCGTTCGGTTATCACCACCCCTCTTCAGGCATCCCGTGTGTTCGTTCGTGGCAGAGGGAGCGGAAGGAGGAGTTGTTATTCCGGTGCGTCAGATTGTGATACGGGATATACCTGGTATCATGGTTTAAAGACATTCTAGACTGTAATACGCTTTATATTTTTAACTTTATATTTATATTCCTATTATTTTTAAATTTGGACTAAATCTACGGTCTAGACGGAGGGCAACCAATATTTACAGCCCTCTAGAATCCCTGTAAGGGTACTTAATCTGACCGAATTTTTTAGCTTGAAAATATACTCGAATATGACGTCAGACTGAAGTTTGTTGGGTTAATTAAATGCCCACTTTAAGGCGGGTGAGTCCAACTGCATTACACTGTAGTTCATCAAAAGACTTCTCTCTAGAGAATACTTCGGCGGATGAAGTGGCACGACGTGCGTCAAGTGTGCTCACAATGGGGCCAGAACCCGCCGCTCCCGAACCAATAAGCTGGATACACTACTGAAACAACATCACAATAATATGTATATGTGACTATAGACAAACTATATATAGGTTTTTTTGCACGCTTCTGAAATACAGCAGGAAGCAGTTCCGTATAATTACAGGTATTATTACAAATACCTTTATAAAAAAAAAGTATCTTCACGCCCATATCCCCGAAGAGGTAGGCAGAGGTACAACCAAGGCACCCACGACTAGACGAAGACACTAAGTCCCACAATGTGATAGGTGGCAAGCCTATCGCCAACCGGGCACATTTCCAATCCCGACCAACATTTTTTTAAATTAGAAAATTGGAAAAATCCAATTTTCTTTATGTTGTCCGACCCGGGATTCAAACCCAGGACCTCATGCAGTCAAGTCCAACACCCGGACCGCTAGACCACAGAGGCGACCTTTATAACACAAGTATTACTAACAGCCCTCTGTGCAGCGCCTGTAAAGACACCTCCGCCTTCATGATGATTGAGTGCAAGGGTGAAAGAGCTAACGGGTCAAGTACCTCGGATCCCTGAAGTCACTTCCCAAGGTCTCCAGCGGTGTCAAGAAGTTGGGATGGCAAGAGTAAAGCCATCTCATCTCGGACGCAAAATAGGTGGCAAATCTCAAGTTGCAGATACCCGCCCACAAAGAAGGAGAAAAAGAAGAAACTGCAATTTCAAGCATTCCGGTGATTTTAAAGTGGGATATAAGAGAAACAAGGTCCTATAAAAAAACAAGTCATTAATATTCAACTATACGCCACGTTCCCAATACAATTTTGAAAATTTGATGTTGTATTCTAACTCATACAAGCTCGTGCAAACAGTACCTACATCCTGTAAATACTTACAAAGAACAAAAACAATCTTGCTGGGCTTGCGCCCTCCACTCCACTGAAAAAGTTCATGGGTCAATGTATACGTTGCTAACGGGACCACCTTCCCGAGCACATTAAAGAAAACAAATCTAAAAATGCATTAAATCTAATTTATGTAAAGAAGGTTAATTTAAGATTGTAGAATACCTTGCTGATAATGTTCTTTCACTCGATATTATGAGTGAGAAACCGCGTTCCGATCCGGCGATAGATTTGAGAGTTGTATGTATTAGCGCGTCACAAGCACCCATTGTTATAATGAATAAAATACAATAATATTCTATTCATTAGCCATTACAGAGACCAATCTGATTAACATATTTCCGTCATCAGAGACACGTTTAGCATGTACAATATCTGATGCGCTCGCGTTTGATCATGTGCCCGTAATTGTTACCTTATCCTAAACAGTACAGCACTTCTACGAATACTTTAACCTATTTTGCTTATTGATAGCCGGTGTGTTTGTATGAAAAGGGTAATGAAGGTGAAGGAAGCAAGAAAGGTTCGTCAGGATCGTGAGGTCTGGCACTCGATACTCTCTGCCTAACGTAAGGGACTTGGCGTGAATATATGTATGTATGTGTGTGTATTTTGCTTTCACTATATAATCAACATAGCTCAGCAAGTGCCCACGGCGCTGGAGTAGCTGCACGTTCAGCATCCCGGACAAATGGAGTCATTAATGTCGATTTTAATTTTCCATCCATAGCTTTTAATTAAGAGGTAGCATCACGGATATTCAATGGAATTGGGTGTTATATTGTGCAGGAAAGGTCAAACTGATATAATATTCCTTTGAAATAGCATTACAATAAAAATAATAGGACGGATATCCTTAAAACACAGACGTATATACTAAAGGAGGCATTTTGTGGTCATTAAAAACAACCTTTCATACATTATTTCGTTATTCGTGTATCAACGTTTTCGATGAAAACTTCCATTGTGCTTGAATGTACCTATCCTATTCTTTTTTTTTTAATATCGTCATATCATACTCGTATATCTCAGACTTGACTTTATCGCAAACATACTGTTTTTTATCAAGTACTGATAAATCATTTAAATATTTTCTGACACTTTCAAAAACAACCGGATGTAGAAATGTCGTAAAATAAGGTATTTTACACAAACTGTTGTATATTTTTTTGCACACTTTTTGCTACTTACTAGATAATGGTGCTGCTTACAATTAGACTTGCCGGTAAAGTTTTACAATGGCTTCAGATTGGCAACACTGCGTTATTTTATCACCATTAAGTACCTACCTATACCTATACTCCCATAGATTCAAACAATACTAAAGGTGAACTCGAGTCTGTCGGGCAAACCGTTTTGGAAACACTTATGAGGTGGCTCCCTGTCGCAGCAATTTGCCAGCCCTCACCAAGTGTCCCGACTGTCGGGAGTCGGGACACTTGGTGAGGGCTGGTGAATAGCTGAACAGGTTGAGAGGCTCGACCACATCACTGTCTCGCTAACACAAACATTAATAATTATTCGTAACGGTAATTCAATTATGACTCATAATTTTTAATGAAATAACTATTATTCATAATAATCTGTTCTACATTTGCAGAACTTCCTTAAAATGACTTGGTTGTATTACGCCTACTGTGTTACCCACATAACAGTTGAATAAAAAAACACAAAAATATATATTATAATAAAAAAACAAGCATTTTTACGCCCATATCCCCGAAGAGGTAGGCAGAGGCACAACCAGGGCACCCACGACTAGCCGAAGACACTAAGTCCCACAACGTGATAGGTGGCAAGCCTATCGCCAACCAGTTACATATCCAATCCCGAGCAACATTTTCTTTTTTGATTAGAAAATCGGAAAAACCCAATTTACTTTTTGTTGCCCGACTCGGGATTTGAACCCGGAACCTCATGCAGTCAAGTCCAACAACTGAATCGCTAGACCATAGAGGCGATAAAAAAAAAAAACTTATAATATAACATATTTACATATATTAGTAGGTATATATTGTTTTTATGCCCAAATGCTTTATTTATTATTATACTCGTATTTTTTGTAAATCTATTAAACATAATTCTTGGAAATATTTGAATTGGTAGAAATAAATCACAAAGGATACAGGTACCTATCTTATTAATATTACTGAATGAGTTCAGAACATGATATTAAGAAACCGATAAAAGTTAAAAAAGTTTCGATTTGTATTTTTTATATATATATAAATAAAATAAATTACACAATACAGAAAATATTTATTTATAGACTTCTAAAATCATAAATTTTAGGTACTTATACAGAGAAAATTAAAATCTAACACATTTTTTTATTTATTGCCTGTTTGTCGCTGCCGTGTATAAATAAATCTGGGTATATATTGATAAAACTTTATTTGATTTAGTAGAGTACTTGATTAATATTAATCGAACTTTAATTATTGCTATTCAAGTTATTTAAAAACTTGAAAATTATCCAAACCGGTACAAGTTAATCGGTTTTTTGAATGTCAAAGTTACAATTCATTCATGTAAAATATATGAAATAATACATTTAAACCGTTAACAATAAAACGTTTTATAGAAATCAAATAAAATCAAGAGATCTCACTTAAAACATGAAGCATGTTCTATCAAAATCAACGCAGTATCAGCGCATACTAGGTACCTACCTACCTATTTCATCAATTAAAGTCGCAAGGTTCAGTTGTCGCGCAGGCGAAATAGCAGGTGCTCGGTGAAAATATGAGAAGTTGTTTATTCTGGTACCATAAAATTATAGACCCTGCCAACAGATATCTTCACCAGAGCTGAATGAAAAATCTATCGTCGGAATTAAAGTGATGCTTAGTCTTGATTTCAGATTTACTGGCTTTCCTCCCTAAATGTTACATCATACAATAATGTACCTTAAATTGTTATATACATTCATCATTCAATTCATAGTGAAAGTAAACAATTACATAATAACCAATCACTTATTCCAAAAGCACAATAAAACCATACAAACAAGCTACTTACTTTCGCTGAAATTTTCTTTGTAGAACCGAACATATCACATTACACAGCAATATTGGATTGGCGAAGCTCAAAACGAAATATGTTAATTAATTTTATGATTCCATGAGCGGTTTTTAAAATAACACTAGCTTTATTTATTGGAACACACGTGATTTTATTTAAGTTTTATTGTGGTAGAGATACGCGGTACGAATGTAGAGCGGGTAGCGTTCTTTCCCCCTAACGCGCAGAACTAAACTGGCGAAGGCTTGTGAGGTATGCCGGGCCAATCGCGAGCTCCCCCCTGTCCCCTTCCGCCCGCCCAGGCACGCGGCAATACATAGATTAAGTACTTAAAAGACTACACAGTACACATAAGAATGATACTAAAGCAATGTTTTTATTCATTGGTATATGAGACTTGCTAAATACCTAATTGTATGGAAAAATGTATCAATAAAAACACAAAATGTGAGATGACCTCTTAAAGAGATATTACACAGCAACCTCGCTCATTGATTATTGCTTATATTGTAAGTACCTCTGTATTAATTTTTTTTTAATGTCAAAGAGCTATTTACACATACATGTCTCTACGCCACGGCAGTCCCTCGCGGAATGGGCAGGGAGTATTGAGTGCCAAGTCTCATGATTTCTACAGACCTGCCTATCTAAGTCGATACTTGGAGAATCTTAAAAAGTTTCAAAATTAAGTATATATGAAGGATGTTCAAAATTTCAAAAGAAATAGCGAAATTTAGATTTTGGATGGTTAATGGTCAGCATTGGTGATTCAACATTTTTGTTAAACATGAAGTTCCACGTCGCGCGCTACTCGTGCGGAGCCGATTGGGTGCAAAATCGGCAAAGTGTTACATCTTGATGTAGGCTACAGTGGCCCAATGTTTTCTCACACCAGTTAGTTTAGAGTATATCGCCAAACAATAATTGGTTTCACTTTTGTAAAACTGGTATCAAAACCGAATCGGAGATTCTACAGTCTGCAATCACTACATGTTAAGTACATATTCTTTGGTATCGGGAGACTTTTTTTGCTTATAATCGAAATGACAATTTTGTTTCATTCATGAAAATATACTTCTTCCATTAAATTTATTTGGTTGAAATCTTAAGGAGTTTAAAAGTGGAGGGCGTAGCTTAATAAGACAAGCGGGGGCCAATACCGCAGTTCTGTCCTGGCGCCCCGTACTGCAGAATAAGTACATGTAAGGTCATACTCCTGCACAGGACAGGACACAGGAATGTACAAAACTGTTTTGCCAACTTCGGAAACATGTTTCACTATTTTATGGAGAAACTTAATTTAAGCCAACTCATACAAATATACGCCATTTACAAATATCAAAAACAGTAGTGGTGCGTTAATAAATTAAGAGCTTGGTATGTTAAACACATTGTACAAATAAATTTTCTGTTATTAGAACCTACACTATTAATTCCATATCTTTTTAGTGATGATCACTCAGTAAAGTGTACATCAAATAGCTGTCAAATGAAGTGTATAATATTTGCTATCTCTTGTGACTAACAGAAAAACAATGGAGATATCCAATAAAAACACGTAATTTGACAGCTATTTGATATACACTTTAACCAGTGATTATCACTAAAACGATACGGAATAGCCCCACTGGTTGTCATCGTATTGTGCTCTGAAATTACGGCGAAGTATTACATAACTTACCAGTGGTATTGAGACAGTCCAAATAGAGGCGGTTTAACGGAATAATGGCAGGCTTTGATACATTGTGATTTGTGGACCCAAAAATAAGTATTACCGTATGTTATTGAATCCGATGTGTTATTTTAGAATAATTCGTAGCAAAAAAAAAACATTAAGGTACAAACTGGGCCGAAAACGATATACAAGAAAAACATTTTACTAAAGTAATGTACTACTACTTAATCAACGTAAAATAGTAATCAACAAAAAGTTGTAAAGGCGAGAAAGAAGAAGAGAAAAGAGAAAGCTAGTAGGTTTTAGGTAAGTTTGTCCCTTTTCCTTGTCGATACCAAGGAACGGATCGCCGTAATTTTTTGTATGGAAATAGGTGGAAGGTCGGCCGTTAGAGAGTGATCTACGTCGGATCACTTTTAACGTACTGTTTATAAAAAACTTGCTCTCTTCAATTCCAGTGCTACAAGTGTATTTTTTTTTATTTATAATATTTTAAATGTGATGAATTTTAATTCATTCACTTTATAGTTCATATACAATGCAATTACATATCACTCTTACGATTTGCGAGTAATTATAATGTAAAAGACATTATATTAATATGGTTATGCTAAACGGTTGCGCGATTTTAAACTACACAGTATCATCTCTTAACAATTAAGTACAACTAGTTTACAGTGTTGGTGTTACAGAACCTGTTAAAAAGAACTTCTTACTAGATCTCGTTCAAAATAATTCTCGTTGGAAGTTAACATAGTAATGTACTTCTTCTTCTTTTTCTTTTCTGACTTTTGCAACTACCATACGTAGTTTGATTTCACTGGTAATGTACTTATTCGGGTCGTATAGCTATGTCACACAATAAACATTTTTCAAGTAGAAATGCTGGCAACAAAAATGTTTTTAATTTAAATTTAGATTCTTTTATGAAAATATTTTTTTTATAATTTGACATATTTTTACATATGGATTGGACGCTTAAAAAATACCGTGTCGCGGTATTCGCGTTACACCGATGTGGTTGCACACTAACTCAAATTTTCGATATACTGACAAATTTGAAGTAGTACAGTGGTAAAAGCTGTAAAGGCGCGAATTCAAAGAAATACCATCCACAAGCTTAAACTATTAGCCCTTCAGATGGGGTTAAGCAAAACCACAGTGAAAAGGGTGTTGAATGAAGAATTAGGACTATGAGCTTATTGCAGAAAAATAGGCCATCGCTTGGATGCGCGCCTAGTGGATATGAGACTGAAGAGATCTCGCATTTTGTTGAAGAAGTGCGTTTTAAAACACCGTTATACATAAAAAAATATGGTCTTATAATTGGATGATTTTCTAAATCAGATTACCCAGGTATAGATTTACTATTATTCCCACAAATATGTATCATATTCGAGTACATCTTTCTAACGCGCAATTCTTAGATACATAGTCCAGCGTGGTGACTATTTCAAAAAAGCAGTGGTATTAATTCGTTTGAAAGTAAAACATGGATACTGACATGCCTGAAACTGTCGGGACCTATCTAATGTCTATCGAATGGTTAATTAATAAATAAATAATTATAAATAAATGTCCCTAGACAAAATACACAATTTGAATGTAAACCCAAAGTTAGCAAATTATATGCCTGTGTTTTGAGTGCTAGTCAATGACTCTAATACATAGAAATACTTAAAGAGATACCAGAACAAATTAATAAACACTCAAACCCGAAAATACAGACATTTAAATGTTCATCACACAAACGCCTGACCCCGTTGGGAATCGAACCCGAACTTCGCGGTATGTAGTTAGGCGTGTATGCTAGCCACTCGACCAACGAGGCTGTCAAGTTGATGGAGTAGCTTATATAGTTATATCCTTTTCACCAATTTTTGTTAATAAGAAAGGATTTTCAAAACTATGACGTTCTTTGTACATAATTATTGTATTAGGTATTATCGGCGTAATTCTTACGGATTTCGAAAAATTTGTTAAACCGAGTAAATTGCTGTTTTAGGATTAATAATATTATTACGGTTACAACATAATATAAGGCTATATTATTACATTACCGCCTCGTTGGTCTAGTTGTCAGCGTACACGCCTAACTCAACCGCGAGGCTTGGGATTGATTCCCGACGGGGGCAGGCATTTGTGTGATGAACATTTAGATGTCTATATTTCCGGGCCTGGGTGCTAATTAAATTTATTCTGGTATTTATTTAAGTGTTTCTATGTATTAGAATCGTTGACCTACCCAACATTTTTAAAGTTCTGTAATACAAAGTTAAATTAGTAGTTTCTGTCATTTTAAGGGATTAATTTGCCAAATTTCACCTCTTTTATTAAATGTCCTAAGTATCTGCGTGCACTTTTTATTGATTAGTAACTTTTGAACTACGTTAACCCACCTCGTCTTCTAGTTATTACATTTTTTCTGATAATAAGGCATAAGTAAATAACCGGTTATATGATTTCGTCGCCCTTTAAGGTATATGAAAAAATGGTTTTGCCTTTTTTCTTAACAGCAAATAAAAACAAATATGTGAGTCAGAATGGCAGGTGTACCTCACGGATTTAAATATTTCTTTTGGATTACAAACGTACTTGATGTGAACTTCAGTGTACCTGTCCTGAAAGTCTGTGTACCTCCTTCTATCCATAGATTTAAAATAAAATAGGTACACCCGCCATGCTGACGTCAGGACCGCGGGTGTACTTCTAGTCAGCATAGGTAGCGAACTAAATTGTATATGTAGATTTGGTACCTCTTGTGTACCTGTAGAAATAGATATTAAATAAAAAAAAATAAGGTTGCTGAGAAAACAAAAAAATATATATTTTTTGACGTTTTTATTTTTTATAAATAACTACATTATTAATAACTAAAGTTAAATTAAGTACTAATGGCACCTGTTAAAACAAGAAATATATATTGCGTATGTTTCTATAATTGAGAAAGATTTGATGGTTACGAGTTTGCCAGTTTTTCCAGAATCGGAATGAAAAGAGACAGATTTCAAGATTTTTTTTATCATTAAATATATATTCAAGTAAGCAAACAGCTAACTATCGATAATAAAACAGTGAAAACATGTTTTTAATCTCAGAGACTAAATTGACATTAGCAGTAGGTATTGTAAGTTTTTTGCAATTCATAAATAGTGTCGTTTCGTAATCTACCATTATCGAAAAATTTTAACAATATCTGTTACAAATTTTTGTAAGTTACTCTGGAAAATCGGAACATGTCATTAGGAATGAATTGATACAAAATTCAAATATTTCATAATCGTAGGTTAATTAATGTCATTATGTGTGTTACAAAACAAAATTTATAAAAAAATTACATTTGTATTTTGAAATATTAATTTTATTTTTATTCAGATAATGACTCGGTACTTCAAATCTCACAATTATATCTGATCCCTCATCTATATCTATAGCTAGCCAAAACGACGAACTTCTTATCCCTTGAAATTAACAGCTACTAACAGTTTATATGAAAAAAATAATTAAAGTATTGTTTTTCCATACTTTCTCGGTTTTTCTCATTATAAGAACCTTCTCCTGACAATAACAAATACAACAAAAAAGAATTTCAGGTGTGAGCCGATGACCATTCGAAATGGGGATTACCGGTTATATACATTTATATTAAGTATGTTGTTGGTTAACCAATTGGTTATATTGTTGACTGTATGACCGTATATACATCATATATGTTGTAGGTGCGTCATTATGAGGCCAATGGTGCAAGTCTGTCGGCAGTCCTACCATCTGGACTGAAACACGACCATGTCACTATGGTGGCAGGAACAGGTAAGATGGTGGATCCTTATCCGGGCAAGTGGTTGTACTCACACGCATCCTACTACCATTTTTTAATGTTGGTAAAGACCCGTTTCGCCTTTTCTCGCCTCTTACGAGCTGCCAGTCAGGAGGGAATATACACATATTTGCTAACTAAATTACAACTACACATATACAATAGATACATGCATATAATTTGCCTAATTTAGGGTTAGATCAATTTTTGTAACTATCCAGGCCCCAGGGCTATAAATGTGAAAGATGTATGGTTACGAGTTTGCCAGTTTTTCCAAAATCGAAATTAAAAGAGACAGATTTCGAGATTATTTTAGAAACATTCTCTTATAGAAACATACGCAATATATGTTTGTTAATTTAACAGGTGCCATTAATAGTTACTTTTAACTTTTGTTACTAATACTGCAGTTATTTTTATAAAATAAAAACGTCAAAGAAAATACTTTTTTTTCTCAGCAACCTCATTATTTTTTATTTATTTAATATTTATTTCTGCAGGTACACAAGAAGTACCAAATCTACATATACAATTTATTTCGCTACTTATGCTGACTAGATGTACACCGTCCAGTCCTGACGTCAGCATGGCACTCACAGACACACACAGACTTTCAGGACAGGTACACTCAGCGGTGGATTTATACTAGGGGCAATCGAGGCAAGTGCCCAGGGCGGCAAATGTTTTAGGGCGGCAAAATTTTGAAAGTGACAAAATTTTTTTTTGTCGTATCGAGATTCCCCAATATAATTTATTAATTCTATTTATATATGATTTTTTGTTTAATTAAAAAATCAAGAAATTCAATTTATCCATTATTTATGAATTATAATTTTGACACTTTTGTAGTAAAAAATAATAATCAAAATGATTTGTTTCCTTGGAGATTTCAAATAATATTCGATTTTTCTATTTTCTGGAATTAAAGAAATTTAATTAGTATTTATTTTTGGAATCATATTTTGCATTTCTTAAAGCATCAACTTTAACAGTCAATCAATAAAAAAATCTGGAAAACGGTTGACCCTAAAGGCCATCCCTGCAACTTCCCGCCAGTTCCATACCTTATCGTTTCTGAACTCTTCGAGCTCAAAAATACAATTTGTGTGCTATTTTGAGCTCTCCGAGCTCAAAGAAATAGCTTTTGTATGCCTTTGAGCTCTTCGAGCTCAAAAGGCTGATAGAGGTTTAATAAAACAGTATTTCTTGAATTTTCAAACAGCAATAGTTTTTAAATAAATTAATCAATTTTCATGCGGTTGGCAGTATTCCACGCACTTTTTTAGACTCTTTGATAAACTTTTGAACACAAACTGATCGAACCGAAAATCTTAGGGAATTTTGAAAATATCACTGTTTCCGAATTTTTTCGATAAGGATAACTCATGAACCAATCAATCGATTTTGACTTTCTTGGTGGTGATCGCCGTGATTTTTTGAACTCTAATAATTATTTTATTCTGTAAAAAACGATCCAAAACGAAATGTTGAATTTATATGAAAAAACACTTTTTTCGGAATTTTTCGTTTTCGATAACTCTTGAACGAATTAACCGATTTTGACCGGGTTGGTGGCATTCGACGTGGTTATTTAAACTTAACCCTTAAGCCCTACACCTATTTAACCATCCTATTTTCCTACAGGGGGTGCTCAAGTACCCCAAAGTTAAAATGTTATTAGTTTTGGAAAATGAAATACGGTTGATATGTTTTATAATCATCTTTAATTCTTAGGCAATTGAG
>NJDC01003644.1:108239-130982 GCA_002245475.1 Calephelis virginiensis
AGGTATAAATAAATTGTTTTCGTCATAATAAGCATAACCGTGACTGTATTTTTTCCGCCTTTTGCTTAACAATCCGAACGCTGCCTTATTTATGACTATGGACAATTTAGTTATAACTGCCTAAAATAATGTTTTGAGTAGTTTGGCGTCGAGATATTGAAGATAAATATTAATTTTACAAAAATACCTTCCGACGCTTCCAGTTATTTAAATCCAAAAACAACAGCTGCTGTTTATTTTGGAACTGTTCACGTCTCCTTACTGCTCTCACCGGTTGGATTACTTTGGTATCGTCGATCAAAACAGATATCCTGATTGATTTATAGGTATTTCTATATTAATACTTTTTGATTTTTGTTTGGTAGGTCTATAATTTCAAGAGTCAATAAAACTGTTGTTGGTAACTCATCAGGTAGATAAAGTTAGTTTGGTTCATAATATTTATCAAATTGAGTAACTTTATAATCAAAAGTATAATTAGCCTGGTTACAATTTACCTTGTATAATGTAAAACACCATTATTTTCACATATTCGGTATCAGAAATCAGAAAAATATTTATTCACTTGAACCATACAAGTGGTATTTGTATTCATACCTCTAAGTGATGAAACACTTGTACTGTTTTACGTGTCACTTATAATTAATTATTTTATAAATAGGCTACCGATTTCGCTTAAAACAGCATCATTAGGGCTAAAACTTAAACTACTAAACAATATTGTTGATTTGCACACATAACTTGGCGTTCCACTAAAGTTTGTGTGGGACGAAGGTCATGAATTTAATCCAACAAAAAAAAATCGGTCCCGCATTATTGTGATAAAGGTAGAAAGCTGAATGATTTAAAAGCTTTAGATAGTAATAAAAGAAAAAGTAATCCTAAATTATCAAATGATCAAATGCAATTATACACATTAACTAGAGGGCTATTTAATGTTTTCAAGCAATTTAATCTAATCTAATAGGTAAAATAAGTTTTGACATGAATTCCATTTATGATGTTTCAATCGTATTATTATTAATTTTATTTACATGTGCAAAGTTTCTTATTTATTACATTTAAACATTAAACAAATAAAAATATGAATATCAACAATGGATTCATACTAACGGTGGTCTCTTTTGACTAAACCGTCAGTGGTCAGGGCGACAAACTAAGAAACTTCCGCACAATGCGTGCCGTCCCCAGTACTTACTGCCTTTTGAATCTGATCCCTAACCCAGGAATATAGCCAGAGTTTCTTTAGATGTTGGGTGAAACCCTTCGCTATGAGACCGTTTACGGAAAAGACCACCGGGACAATTATCGTTGAGTCAACATTCCACATATCGGTAACCTCGTTAGCTTAGTAGCTAAATAAAACAATAATAATAATAAAATCAAAATACCTAGATTTTGTATTGACTGCTTACTGCTTATTTTATGTTAACATTCCCTTTTCTGTTTATTAAAAAACTGTACCGTGATCCGAAGTCTAATAAAATAAATGAGATATGCCGTTGCTCCCGCATCCTCTTTTGTCTCTTTCGCTCCTTGATATTGCGTTTCGCTGTCTAATTTTTCTCCCACCACCACTAGCAGCGACGAAGTATCTTTGGACATTCGTCAGTTTTATATGGCATTGACGTTGTTGTTTTGGCCCAGAACACTAATCAGTAATCAGTAGTATCGACCAATATATTTATTTTATGACATATTTTTTTGCATATTCTTTTCTACCTACTATTTTCCGAGTCTAAAAAATAACAGATTTTGGTATTTCCTATGGTTTTTAACATTGAATTTAATTTGTACTCCCTCAAAAATCTGTTATGTATAAAACTATTATCATATTATTACCAAATTGTTTTAATAAGGAACTTAATTCTACAAAAAGCTGAGTTGGGTTTTCATCGTTTTCTCAAATGCATAAAATGTACTGAATATGTTTAATTTTAGGCTGGTATTGTTTAGCATATCCTGTTATGGTTTCAGCGGTACCGTCTGATTGTGTTTATGCAGATACTTTATATTTTTCATACCTATTATTAGATCTTGAATATACCAGAATATACCGAATTTGATGCTAAATCCTTATATTGCTGAGTACCTAAGACACATTTAGTATATCTCGTTGTGGATCTTCCAAATGTTTTTCTTTTCTTTCTATAAAAATATCATGTTTTAAGTGCAGCCGTTGTGTGAATTGTATTCCGCACTAGACTGGTTTTCTTTACTATCATACGTTTTACTTAAGTGGATGTGTTGTGAGCCATTCTTGATATTCCCATTTCTAATTTCATTTGTGTGCATACCAATGACTAAGTTTTTCTTTTCATAAGAGGTGTTAAAATCTGTTTTTTGTTGTTTGTTACTCGTTTTTTTTCTTTATTGGTGGAGTTGATTTACTTGATGAAATACAGTCTATATAAAGATGTTTAAAACGGCCAACTTTGTTTTCTAAGTCCAATATATATTTTTATTATTGAAAGTTTTCAGAGACCAAAACTTGAATCTCAATATGCGCACTGCGTAGTTGTTCCTCAAGATTATTGATCTGCTTTTTTAATTCGTGTATAAAGTGCATTAAATCAATAAATAAAACATACCTACACTACCATACATTTGACACACACAAACAAATAAATTGATGATAACGATAAAAGATCACAGATGGCGCACTAACAAGGTTTGGAAACAAAGTAGTTGCTCTTGAGAAATGAAGATAGCGTTCTTATCAACAAGATATTAAAAATTATTATGGTCCATCCAGAAAAAAAATTACTAAACATCCAGACGCATAAATGCAGGCATCTAAATGTTCATCACTTTAATGCCTGCTCTGAGCCCAAGCTTCTCTGTTGCTATACACCCTAATGATAAAACATTAACATTTCCCTATCAAATCTATCGTCTTTTGTGGTAACGCCGGTCCTTACGGAGTAGTCAGAGTATCGATCAACACAATCAAGATTCTTGCAGATCTGATTAGTTTCCTCCACGTTCATTATTCTTTACATACAAAAGGGCCGGTTTTGGAGAAATTGAACACTGCCCTCAGAATAAATCCGAACGTTTGGATAAATCAAAGTTTTTTGTAATCAGTTGCAGAAATTCAGTGAATTTAAAAAAAAAACTAATGATTGGCGAGCTGGTAATTAGAAGAGAGTTTAATAGAGGACGAAGCAATCGTCTCCTAGGCAATGGATTTTTCTGATTCTTCTTCGTCGTTATCTAATGGCCGAAATATGTGAATGTAGATCTCGTGTGTAAGTTCACTGGCTCCCGTTTTCTTACATCATGAAATGCGATGAAGCCGAAGTCTTACGTTATAACAGCAACGATAGCTAAGGCAATTAGTACTTGTCTAAATGTGCTGTTGAATAGCACATTTAGACAAGTACATAGCACCTAATAAAAATGTCTGAATTAATGATGTTAATGGAAGCTAGTGTTTAATGAATGAAGTAATATTATTTAACTAAAACAGTCTTATTCGCCTAGTTTTCCCCGTTTAACAACTGCAATACTAAAAAAAGTATATCATCATGAATATAATACAGGGTGACTTTCAAAGGACCAGCCAAATTTTAAGATCAGGAAGTTAACGCGAAAGTTATCAGACCTCCAATGCATCGAAATAGAAAGACGTCTTAGTAAATTTGAAAATGTATACGGTCTATTCGATGAATTAGATTAAGTACTTTCTGAGAAAACCGACGAAGCTTAAACGGTGAGTGCCCAGTTTGAAGAGTTTTACTACTTGATTCTGCATGGGTTCGTAACGGGCTCCGAGAGGTCTGGTTCAGGTAGGAACCAGAACAATTTTGTGCGCTTGCCTAAAATAGACTTGGCTCATTTTAGTGTTAGCTATCAACTGTGGCTTGAGTTTCGCGATACATTCATTTCATTTATACATCAAAATAATTCCATAGACGATATCAATAAGTTCCATTACCTGCGTGCCTCTTTACATAGATATACTTACATAGATAACAAAATTAATTGCATAAAACTTCTATGTTATTATTCATATAAACATTCCCTTTGAATCACTCTATTGGTGTTGGTTGGTGTTAGTCCGGGCTCCTTTGCAGAATAGACCATCTGCCTTCCTGCCAGACAGCTCGTAAAAGGCGTGCATAAGCTTACCGTCACTAATACCGTAACATCCTACTAGGTGGCAGAGCGTCTCGCCCGGATTGCTACCACCACCTTACCTATTCCTGCCACCATAACGTCCAATTCATGCCTTTGAGGTGTTCCGGTTCGGAGGGTAAGGTAGCCGGTAAACTTACTTTTGCTCGAGGCCTATCATCCCGGCCTCAGGTTGGCAACGCACTATTATTACCTTTGGTTTCTCTAGGCGGCGTGAATTTCTTACCATCAGGAAATCCGTCTGTTTGTTTGCCTTCCACTATCATAAAAAAAATATTGATTTTAATTCAAAAAATTACACACTAGCCTTGTTGTGTGAGCGTTTCAATAATAATCCACTTCTCATTAACAATAATGCACAAGCTTTATTTCACATAAACGCTATTTCAAAAGAATCTTGTTCTTCATTGCGTCACTTAATTGACGTAATGAATAAAAATTTAGAAGCACTTAATTGACAATAAGAACCCACTGATCATTGGGATACATTAATCATTCATCTTATGACGTTCAAATTAGATAACATAACATATAAAAATTGGGAGGAGGAGGAGGAGTCACCTACTTTGGCTCAATTTTGTACTTGTATTAGAAGTAAAGCCGATTTACTTGAAATGTTGGGGGAAACACAGAAAAATAACACACGCTTACATCATAATCATTTTTGATTATATTATCCATCAAGTAGTAAGCAAAATCCTATTATTTACACTTCTCATGAAACATCTTTAATATCATATCCATTATGTACAAAAAATCATCATCTTTTTAATTGTGATAATTTTAGAAACATGCCTGTAGAAAAAAGACTAGCAAAAGCTAGGAAATTGGACGTATGCTTAAATTGCTTGCGCTTAGGTCACGTATAAAAAAAAGTTGTAAGCATTTTCATTGTAAATATTGCAAAAATAGTCTTAACACGCTTCTGCACTTAGATAAAACTGACTCGCTTCAGCTAGATCCTATGCCTAAATCAGTCGAAAATGTAGCATTGTCTGCCAAATCTTCAACATTACAGCCTACAACTCCGTCGTAAATTTTACTGTCCACAGCGCTTGTAACAGTGGTGAGTAGTAGCGGAAAGCTGTACAACGCGCGTGTCTTGCTGGACAACGATAGCACCGCGAACTTCATAAGTGAGAGCCTCTGATTGGGTTTTTGAAATGAAATAGACATATTGGGTTTTTTCCGACGCGGTGCGTACTCCACGGTATCAGGTATCAATAAACAATTTTCTCTTAGCACACAAACTTGCAACCTTACCATCTTAGCCCTTAAAAGTCAGTACAAATTTGACTTACAATGTTTTGTTTTGCCTGAGATCAAGCAGTCTTTGCCTGTTTCGTACATAGATCCTCAAAGCATAAACATACCTTCATACATTAAATTGGCTGACCCTTCGTTTTACAAACCATCGCCGGTCGATATTTTGGTAGGTACAGAGGTGTTTTGGGAAGTTTTAGGTAGCTCGTCAATAAGATAAGAATAATAAGAAGAGAGGCAAAAATCAGCCGATTTTGTACGAAACGAAGATAGGCTGGATTGCGTCAGGGTATGTAGGGAAAACATATTCCCGCATGACCCAATGTAGTTTTTTAAAAGATGAATCAAATCTAGATCTATCAAAATTTTGGAAAATTGATAACATACATCCTAAGCATAATTTGTCAGCTGAAGAGCGGGCTTGCGGAGAAAGCTTTTCTATTAATACATTTTGAAATGGAGATGGTCATTTTGTTGTTACCATTCCTCTTAAACAAAGCCCCTCGGTATTAGGTACCTCTTTTAATATGGCTATTACACGCCTTTTTACATTAGAATGACGTTTTAAACGTGATGTCACTTATAAAGAAAGATATTATGAATTCATGAGCGAGTATGAGCGTCTGGGTCATAAGAGCTTAAATTATAAAAAAGAATGTGTGAAAAATAGTATTACAAAATACAATTATATTCCACATTTTAGTGTTATACGAGAATCTAGTGTGACTACAAAATCGAGAACAGTATTTAATGCTTCTGCTAAAACTAGTTTCGGAAAATCATTTAATAATATTCAAATGCTAGGTCCAATAGAACAAAACGATTTATTTTCAAATTTATTAAGATTTAGACAGCATAAATATGTTATGAGACATAGAGAAAATGTGTCGCTTTATATTGATACATCCATCTCAAACATATTTACAACAGATTTTATTTAGATATTCAACTAATGAGTCAGTTAAAACCTATGGTTAAAACATATAGTTTGAATACATTTACATTCGGGACAGCATTAGCTCCCTATTTAGCTGCAAAATGTCTTGTGATTTTAGCGTCAGCAAATAGTACCATAGTAAAAAATCAATTAAAATGACTTCTTCGTAGACGACTTTCTTAGCGGAGGCAACACTATTCAGGATACAATTGCTTTAACTAAAGAAGTAAAAAAAGCTAAATTTAATTTAAGAAAATTTCAATCAAATCTTATCTTATCTTCTCCTCTCTTCTCTTCTTATCTTATCTTATCGCCTCTGTGGTCTAGCGCTCCGGGTGTTGGACTTGACTGCATGAGATCCTGGGTTCGAATCCCGGGTCAGCCAACATAAAGAAAATTGGATTTTTCCAATTTTTCTAATTAAAAAAGAATGTTAGTCGGGATTGGAAATGTGCCCGGTTGGCGATAGGCTTGCCACCTATCACATTGTGGGACTTAGTGTCTTCGACTAGTCGTGGGCGCCTTGGTTGTACCTCTGCCTACCACTTCGGGGATATGGGCGTGAAGATACTTTTTTTTTTCAATCAAATAGCCCGGACATTTTAAAACACGTAGGAAGTGAAAATGATTTTTCTGAAAATTATTTAGATTTTTTCCGTAGTGATATCAGCATTAAAATTTGTGCTAAAACATTAGGATTACTTGGTTCTGTCAATCAGATACATTATCATTTCTTATCAACATAACTTCTCAAAGTAAAATCACAAAACGTCACATTTTATCAGTAATCAGTCAAATTTTTGACCCCTTAGGCTTGGTAGGTCCTTGTACTACGGAAGCTTAATTAATTATGCAAAAGCTTTGGATAGAAAAGTGCGACTGGGATACCGAAGTATCAGAAGAAATACAAAAGTTATGGCTTTCTTTTATTAACACGTTAAATTTACTAAATAGCTTAAAAATACCTAGGTGAATCTTGTGTATTAACCCCGTCATACAAGAAATCCACGTTTTTACAGATGCAAGTTTAAAGGCTTACGGTACATGTCTGTATGTTCGTTCCATTGATAATGCTAAACAAGTCAAAGAGAAACTTTTAACATCTAAAAATCGTATCTCTCCAATTAAATGTATGAGTACCCCGCGACTCGAGCTGTGTGGAGATTTACTGGGTGCAAGATTATGTGCAAAAGTCAGGGATTCTCTCACTTTAAAATTTGACAAAATTTATTTTTGGTGCGATTGTACAATCGTGTTGGGATGGTTGTCTATGCCATCTACGCAACTTAAGCCTTTTATCAGAAACCATTGCTGTACCACTACCCATGGCTGTACCTGAAACTACGTGCCGTCTCGGGATAATCCATCAGATCTTGTTTCTCGAGGATTAAAAGTTGACGTCATTGGAGAGTCAGACTTATGGTGGACGGGCCCTTCATTTGTCTTACAAAGTGAGCATTATTGGCCCCAGTCACCAAATACACGTAAAATAAAGCAAGATTTGCCAAATACACTTTCATATTTAAAGATTTTTTCATATTTCAGTCAAAATGATGATACTTACATGTCTATAATTCATGACTTAATTCTTAAATTTAATAATCTTACAAAAATCAAAAATACAGTAGCCTACACATATTTATTTACAACTTAAAAAATAAAAACAATAATAAGAAAGGTTCACATTCCACTTTGGAATTGGAAAATGCATTAACACGTATTCTCAAATTAACGTGTTTTCTGATGAATATAAAATTCTTAAGTTTTACACCAAAAGCATCGATTGTTGTCTCTTACTCCTTTTCTAGACAACAATATTATTCTTATGGGTGTCAGGCTTGATCACTCGCCATACGACTTTAATGTTAAACATCCTGTTCTCCTAAGTGGCAAACATCAACTTACAAAATTAATCTTTGAGACTACACATAAAACATTATTTCATGCCGGGCCACAGTTATTGTTATCATACATACGTCAACACTATTGGCCTCTAGGAGGTAAGAATTTGAGTAAACACTTTGTTAATAAATGCATTAAATGTTTTAGGTATAGGGCTCAAAATGCTCAGCTTATCATGGGGCAGCTGCCTCCTTCTAGAAGCAGCTTAGAGTATCCTAACCTTAGAAGTTCTCTTGATTATGCCGGGCCTATATTGATAGCGGACCGCAAAGGTAGGTGATGTAAGCTCATAAAAGCTTACATTTGCATTTTGGTATGTCTTGCGGTTAAGGCAGTGCACCTGGAGCTCGCTACGGACCTCACGAAGGAGGCTTTTAGGGCTGCTCTTAACAGATTTATAGCGCGACGCGGAAAACGTCGCAGTCTTCTGGCGGATAACGCTACTACCTTCAAAAGTGCTACTAATGAACTTCAGTCATTCTTAAAAAAATCTAATATTAAATCTGATTTAGCCCAAGATGGCATAGAATTTATATTTTCACCAGCCTTTTCATCTCATTTTAATGGCGTGGCTGAAGCGGCGGTAAAGTGGACTAAGCATTTAACACGACTTTTACAACTAACTCACTTTACCACGAAGAGATATTTTATTGAATCAGGCGTTACTTTGCGGAAATCCATTATAAAAGATGTAAAATAAGTCTTTATTTTGCTAATTCCGCGTAAGCAGTGTAACCGTTGTGGCAAATAATCCTCCAAACAACACAGAATGTGACAAGCCTAACTGACGTTCCCACCACCCACCTCCGCGACCAGAACACGACTATAGGAAGAGCTCGGGAAACAATATAAATTGTCACGTTCTTTACATGTGACAACCCTACCTAAAGTTCCCACCTCCCACCTCCGCGACCAGATCACAAATAGAGTCCGAACACTTCCCGTGTTGACAAAACCACTTGTCACGTCCTTCGCCAACTTTGTCGAAGCACTCACCACAGAGAACACCAAATCGCACTCGACGTACGAAGAGATAGCTAAGTGCTTGGCTCAAATAGAGGCTGTCTTAAATTTACGTCCACTAACTCCCCTTTCATCTGACCCATCTGAATATACAGCTCTCACTCCTTCCCACTTCCTCATTGAACGCTCGCTGTTACTCACTCCACACCCACAATTGCTAAATGTAAACATTTTATCCCTAAAGAGGTTCGAGAGGATAGAGAAAATTAAACAACATTTTTGACAAAGATTTAGTTTAGAGTACGTTTCTTTACTTCAACAAAAGACGAAATGGCGAGTGACATCAAATCCAATAGTAGAAGGAGCCTTGGTTTTAATCAAAGACAAGACGCAGCTACCACTTTTTTGGTTAAGTTTTCCTAGGAGGAGACGGCGTGGCTAGGGTGGCAGAAATCAAGACAAGGAATGAACCCTCCGTCGAGCTTTTAATGTCATCTGTCCCCTTCCAGTTTCTAGAAGATTCCTTCAACGGGGCGAGGTTGTTGGGTCATTATACGCCTAACAACGGTGGGCCTTCTAACTGCCTGTAGAGGGCGCCTGCTCCGGCGCGCGGGCATTCTCCTGAGCCGAGAATCCCAGAAACAAGTCTCCGTCAATAGCTCGAACAACGCAGGAGCGACATCACCCATATATTTAAAGTAAAAAGACTACAACGGCTACCGCGCAGCGACTTTATTTCAACCTACACAGTTTTGTTATTGAATATTTTTAAATTTAAGATTATTGTCTTTAAAAAATATATTCTGGTACACAATTTTAAAATTTTGTGGAACAAAATGTAAAACAGTTTTAATAATATAGATATAAAACTGTTGAGCTTTATAGAAATAGCATCGTTTAAAAAATAATTAGGCCACATTCCCATTTTATGTTGCGAATGGTGGTGATTCTGTTAGCACGAATTATATTTATTTTAGGTGAATGCTATCTTTTTCCAACAAAACAAAAACAAAAGAGATGGAACATTTATAAATATCCAACTGGAGGCTAAACTCCTAAAAGGGGTTCCACAGGGATTAAAACACTGGTTGTAAACAATGGTTTGCATCCGTGTGGAATGTAGATTTAATCCAAATTTTGATTTGTTTCAAACAAAGTTTACACCAAGATCACCTTTGTGGAAGGCGTGATTACAACAGTCTGGATGATGTTTAACAAAGATTTGATGTCATTTCCAAATATTGCTGACTCTCACTAATGAACCAGCCTCTTTTTCAAAGAGTCTTGTAAATTCATAATGAAAAAGAGGCCGATACATAAGAAAGAGTCAGAAACACTTGGAAATGACATAAGGCGAAGAGTGACCATGGTCAGGATATAATAACTTAAGTCGCCTTAATTTAAATAATGTATTTGGGTGTAGTCCCCATGTCGGGCAACTAAAAGAAAATGTGTTTTTTTTTAATTTTGTAAGAAAAAGTAACGTTATCCGGAATTATATCGTTATCCGGTTATGTGTCCGGTTGACGATGTGCTTACCATCTATCACATTGTGGGATTTAGTGTCTACGGCTAGTCGTGGGTGCCTTGATTATATCCCTACCCACTTATTTGAGGATAGGGGCGAGTGAATACTTTTTCCAATCAACCCTTTTCGAGGCACAGATTAAACGTCAGTGTTCGTCCAGGTCGTTGAATAGAATAAACTATCTGTTTCTCTGCCAGGCAATTCAAAAGAGGCGATCAAACGTTAAACTATAGGCCATTATCAACTAGACCACTGGTAATAGAGTGCTCTGCAGCAACTTGCCCGGTAAGAGATCGACCGCCTTACCTATTCTTGCCGACTCTGGCATTTTCCAGACCGGAGTGTAGGGTTTTGCACCGATTTGCACAATAGGCTTTACATCCCTGCCACAGGACAGCGTCGAAATAAAAACTAATGAGCCTACCTAAATAAATTTTATATGGGACCAATTCGAAGCTATTCCGCATCAAACAAAAAAAAAAGAATCACGTAAATCGGTTCAGAAACCTGGGAGATATCGGTGAAGGTACATGCATAAAAAATATATACTGGCCGAATTGATAACCTCGTCGTTTTTTTGAACTCGACTAAAAACGACAGCCTAATATCAGATTAGTAATCAGAATTACCACAAATACCTCGTAGCTTTCGTTCTACGATGAGTGACGTTATACTTTTCAGCTTAGTATAGGTAGTAATGTCTGTATCACTTGTTATGACACATTGGGTAGTATCATTATTTACCGGTATCATAGTCTACCAGTATGTAGACACCAATTTTTATAAAATAGTTATCATGCTTTATAAATGAAAATAGGGTCAATAAGAGCTAAGTTTTAATAATAGTACCATCTTTGTATTTCAAGGAAAATTATCTTGTATTCTTTGCGACAGTATTATACGTGGTTGCGTTAAAATATTCTGCTATGTGATATTAAAGTCTACTGGCGAAATAGTTCCAGTTTGTTTGTACAGATGGCTGTTTATTTAAGCAATATGACAAATTTCTTTGCTAAGCTATAATTAGCGTTAGCTAGCGTCATATAACAAACATGTTGATGTAATAGATACGTCGCTGTCCTGAGGCTGGGATGTAAGGCCTATTGTGCAAGTCTACTGGCTACTCTACTCTTTGGTCCGGAACATGGCAGAGTCATTGTGACTGCTAAAAATGCCTGGCAGATAGGTAGATGCTATATTCTAGTCAGCGAATCCATACCAATATGGGGACACTCGTAACCCAAGCAATATAATTTGCTTAGTTTGTGGTTACATTTAATTTTGTCTAATTTTTTTGTATTGTTCAAAGACCTTTGAATGGATTAGACCATTTGCCTCTCTGCCAAGTACATCTTAAGACGCGGGCACTGGTTTAAATATAAGTAGGTTTTAGATTAAGGCCAATAATTTTTTTATTAAAACTTGACCGGGTAGGGATCCAATACCTAACTTATTTCTGCAGCAATATGGGTCATATTGTTATGTAGCCTGGAAGGTAGGACACCTGGTAGACTCGTACATTAGGCCTAATATTCCGACCACAAGAAAGTGACGCTTCTGTAACATCTATGTTGCCTATAAGCCACGGTTACCTCTTACCATCAGAAGAGCTATGTGTTTGTTCGGTAACCACTCACATAAAAAAATATACAGTTTAAAGCAAAGCTCAAAACCTTAGAAAGCACAACATTGACAGTAGAGAACGTTTACAATGTTTTACTTCTGGTATTAAAAAGGTAGTGATTAAATAGCACATTTTTTCCTAAATATTATTTAATATAATAATATAACTTATAAAAAAGATAAATAATTACGATACATTTATTCAAAGACATAGTGAAACAAGCATATCAATGATAATTACAATCGCCTGGAAAAATTTTTTGGAGCTGCAAATTTTGAAGAGGTATAGCGAAATCGAAGACACCTAAATTTAAGATTTGTACAATCTTTAATATTTATTTAAAACAAAATAGTATCTTTGTTACAAAAATTTGCAGCTTACTGTTCTAAAATATATTATTCTTTGTTTTGTTCAAATGCTGATAAACTAGTATAAAAACACAATTTATTTAACTTAATTTTAAACGTTGCGTCTGTATTTGGACTTTTCGGTGGTATGTAAAAATCAACAACAGGCAATTGGCCACTTATATGACTTTCTAATGTTAAAATGTAAGAATATGTATTGTCTGTTTCGTCCTGAAAATAATTTAATGATTATTTAATGATTTATCGCCTCTGTGGTCTAGCGGTCCGGGTGTAGGACTTGACTGCATGAGGTCCCGGGTTCGAATCCCGGGTCGGCCAATAAAAAGAAAATTGGACTTTTCCAATTTTCTAATAAAAAAAAGTTGGTCGGGATTCGAAATGTGCCCGGTTGGCGATAGGCTTGTCACCTATCACACTGTGGGACTTAGTGTCTTCGGCTAGTCGTGGTTGCCCTGGTTGTACCTCTGCCTACCTCCTCGGGGATATGGGCGTGAAGATACTTTTTTTTTTGAAGATTTAATGATTTGTAGAACAAACCTACACATCTTTAACAATAAATGCTCTGTAAAATTAGAAGAAAAATCATAAATAAGCTTGAATGCCTCCCTCGTTAGTCAAGTGGCTAGCGTACACGCTTAACTACACCTGATAAACCTCGAGGCTTGGGTTCGATTCCCCCGGGGGCAGGCATTTGTGTGATAACATGTAGATGTCTGAATTCCCGGTGCTTCGATGTTTATTAAATTTGTTCTAGTATCTATTTAAGTATTTCTATGTATTAGTATCGTTAACATACACCCATAACACAAGCATATAATTTGCTTACTTTGGGGTTAGATTCAATATGTGTAACTTGTCCATGGATATTTATTTATTTATTTAATGTATTGTGATATGCTGGGTGGGCCTCCTTTTTAGCAACCAAATAAAATTTTCTGTTACATACTCATAAAAATAAATTAATATTTTTACTTAATTAGGTTATTATTTATGTGTGCATGAAACAAGTTGTAATATCTAAGAGTAAACCTGTAGAAGCCCTCTCAACTATAACAATAGGTAGGTATTAAGTCGCAATTAGATTATTCTTTATTCAAAAGGTACGAAATGATTCCGAAATGGTATCACATACATTTTATCAACATTCAATTACTAGTTTTTGATTTATTCTTAGTAATGCATACATAACCCAAAAACCAGTAGTCGGACCATAACAACATGTACATATATGGGAACACCTTTGTACCGTGGCATATTTTATAAAAATGAAGCATTAAAATTGATTGGCTATTGACCGAGCGATCACTTAACAAACACACAAGAAATATACATTAGAATTGAGAGACTACTTTTTTCCGTCGATTAAAAAAACTTCAATGGATTGAACGTTGTAATGACATTGATAATAGTGCTTTATGACAGCAGGAAAAGTTAATGCAATCAAACAATTTAAATGGAACATTTCCATTCAGTCAACACAAACATTCAGTTTTTCCATTCAGTAAACACAAACATAGTCTGTGTTGGTTTCGTACTTGAAATTTTATTAGTTCAAGAATATATTCACTTGTTTTCAAATTAATTTCGTCGTAAAGATCAGTAATGATATTTTTTTGAAAAGTAATAATAATAATAATAAATAAATATCCCTGGACAAGTCACACAAATTGAATCTAACCCCAAAGTAAGAACATTATAATATCTTAGTTGCTGATGCACCTATCACATTGTGGGACTTAGTGTCTTAGGGTAGTCGTGGGTGGCCTGGTTGTGCCTCTGCCTACCTCTTCAGGGATATGGTCTTGAAAATGCTGATGCCATATTATACGTATGTCTCACCTTAATGTCTTCTTTAATTGCGTAATTCAAAGAAGTTTTATCCGTTGGTTTAGCTTCAATAATTTCTCCATTCCATACTTTAAGTTTTAGTTCACTTTCTGTATCCAATGTAAAATGTTGAGTATTAAATTGAATTTTTTGAATGACATGGGGAGCCGCTAAATTCAGCAAATATGCTAGTTGATTTGTCTGGACCTAAAATATGTTTTTAAATTATATCTTAAAAAATAGATACTAAAATTAATGTTCTAAATTATGTCATTGTAAAACATAAATCTTCAGAATTTATGTTGAAATAAACAATAAAAAGTATAAAAAGACGCAAGAGATCCTTCATCGGTATTCCTTGCCATATCTTCAATCTGTGGGCATGCTCGTGGGTAGGAAAATTTAAAAGAAAACAGTTGATTTGTACAAATGATAACATTGTGTAATTAATCCCATATATTGTATGACAAGTATTCGTAGTAAGTACATTAAATTAACACTGAATCGATTCTTTTATAATTTTACTTAGTTAAAATTCACCACATATATGGGGATTTTTCGGAGACGTGGTGCGCTGACAGTTTCTCGTCTCAAGGTGAGGTTCAAGATGAAATATGGATGCCTCGCTACCACAGACATGATACTTCGCCTGAGTGACAACCAAACGCCACTCAATAAATTATTGAGTGGCGTTTGGTGCCTACGACGATCCCTACGTACAAAGAGACATGTCAAAAACAGTGGTTTTCAGGAGAGCGAATTTTGTGTTTCAACTACTGTAAAATAAATTCTATTCACAATTTGAAAAATTAAATTTGTATGATACAATATCAGGTTCAGACACTTTAAAATGGCATTCAAACATATTTAAATATATTCTGTTTTCCTAGAAAGACTGATATATGACCCTTTCTACGCTGGTATGATATTAAAGACAAGTCAGACAATGATGTCTTAGATGTTTTTATGTACGCGAAGAAAAAACATAGTGTTGATAGGAAAAAAATATATAACGTATAATGAATCCTAGGAAAAATATCATTGTTTTCGTTTGGATACGTAAGAAATCCTAAAATCTCTACCTATGGGTCTAAAAAATAGGATAACAGAGACATGCCACTTTATATCTGGTTTCATTTATTAGAGTTGAATCATAATTTCATCTAACGTAAAGAAAGACAGTACTTAAATTATTTTATTAGAATAGTTTTATTAATTAAACACGATTTTTAATTGAAAAATATTTATTATTGGGCGACAATCTTCATAATATCTAAGCAATAGGTACTTTATTACTATGGAATTAGGAACTAAACATTAAAAAATAGAGTCTTCTCAGTTTCATAATTAACATTTTGTACTGATTTTTTTTGTCGGTCTACCTCTTTGGTAGTCATAAAAATTATAGCTTACAATAATATTAATAATTACAGATTTATTCAGTGTGATACTTCTTAAATTGGAAGAACTATAGGCTATAACATTTGTCGAATGTTACCCGATACATGATGTTACTCTGTGATAAATTTACAGTAAAAACCAAACAAAAATATTTTGAGTATTTTGAACTGATTACGATGTACGTACATTTTGTAACCAATTACAAAACATAAGTTTATTTGTAAAGTGTACGTAAAACATATAAATAAGGAGAATATAAAAATAAGGATTTTTCAGCAATACTATTTAAGATGTTTTCGTCAATAAGAATACCCCAACAATCACATGAATACGTTAGAGAAAAAAAGTTAGTATATCCAAGCACAGATCCTCGAAAAACTAGTCAAAAATGCAACTAAATAAAAATATTTTGCTATAGCTATTTATTGTATACTAATATTAGTAGTGGATAGAGCCCGGTTTGGCAATAAGCTTGCCACCTATCACACTGTGGGACTTAGTGTCTTCGGCTAGTCGTGGGTGCCTTGTCGTGCCTCTGCCTATGTCTTCGGGGATATGGGCGTGAAGATATTTTTTTTGTTTATTTTTAACATTAGTATTGAAATTTATAAAATGATCTGCAACATTGGCACCGAGCAGTTTTTTCTCTTTCTATTACATTCATAGAAAGAAGATAGTGGTAACTTAAAATTAGTTTAGTGAGTGCGTGAGAAAATAACCACCGATTTGTGCATATTGCCGCATGATTTTACAACTTTTACTTCAAAAGAAAACTATTTTGATGATATATAATGTTTTTCATTCCTGAAAAAAATTAGAAAAAATGAAAAACACGTTACACCAACAATTCTGTTTGCTAAACCGAAACGGTAGTGGCATTGTAACACTAACAGTTAACACTAGTCCGCGTTTATATCTGTATAATAAAATTATAATGTCATTTCAAATGTATGAAAAACAAAATTAAAAAATTAGTAGTAGTAGTAATAGTAATTAGTAAATTAAATTGTATCATCCATTTCGCTAGGAAATAGTAAACAGAAATAGTAAGCTGAAAATATGCTATTGGACGCGACTGACAGCCACAAATTACAGGGTATCTAGATAATGAAAGTTGAGTGAGCCTTACAAACTATAGGACGTAAGTCTTTTTTTTTAAATGAAAACTTTAGTGGCGTAGCGCATTTTTATGGAATGGGTAAAAACTTCTAAATTGTCAGATAATCAGGTCGCAAGACAGCGCAGGGCGCATGCGCGAGATCTAAAATAAAACGTAGATTCATTGCTGTTTTTGTATTGCTTAGATATTTCCGAAGAGTATAGAATTCGCAATGAATAATACCAGCACGAGTGAGTGTAAAACAAGCGCATAAACTACTGCGGATCGGCCCCTCGCGTTGATCTGCAGTATTAAATAATTGTACTGTAAAGTGTAAACTGTTTCTTGCTTTGAATGTTTTGCATTTTGTGGTAGATAAAATAGATATTAGTTTAGCAAAACATGTTTTAATTTCTTTACGACTTGTAGGCATATCATAGTTTCTCAGTTAATAGAAATTACAGTACAACATTGTGAAGAAGTTTAGCTGTTTTCGAAAATGTAAGTTTAACAAAGGAAATAATAGTACAAGGAAAATCGATATACACATGTATATTACATTGAATTGAATCATGTATAAGTAATACTAATTTAACTTGCCGAGGTAAATTATGAAGTGGCCGTACTAGTAGGTAGCGTACTGAAATTTCATGGTTTAGCACAGAGTGCTAATAGGTAGGTACTAATAGTACTAATAAGGTGTACTAGTACATTTCACGGATTGTACGATTACAGTGCGAACCTAAAAATGTCCGATTAAGCACAAGACTTTCATACTGATAATTAAAGCAATTCGTTCAAAATTATTCCCTAACCATGCCAAAATATCAAAAACGCTTAACGTTAATATTCAAGTTTTCACTTCTGCTCCCACTCCCGGAGTCCAACCCGTCTTTTTTTGGTTTTTTAGAATAACTAATGTGTTGCCTACCTCGCGGTCCTTACAACTTCGCCGGGCTTTTAAGAACGTAAGTCGCCGAGGTGACCTTGAGCAGTCGCAAGTCAGATATATAGATATTTATCGCGTTGGATGTTTATGTTAGCCGTAAGCGTTTGCGGATGGTAATCACTTATCAGTAAGCCGCTTTCGTAAACTGCGGATGATAATAGGTTTCCAGCTTTATGGTGTATGGGTGACCTATACTTGACAATAAGTTATTATAAATGTAATCAAATAATTTTTTAATACATACTATTGTAATTTTCACTTACACCGTAAAATGTTTCCAACATGAAGTTTTTTGTACTCAACCAGTAAGAGTTAAGGTCTAATTTATAATCCATTGATACAGCTGTTGTCGGCGTCAAACAAGTAGTTTCTACGTTAAGACATCTCACTTCAAAAGGGTCATTATTGTAAATATAAAACGATCCTGTAAAAAATTAACACGTTAGTATCAACTTATGTCTGACCGAAACAAGTTTTTCAGCTGAAACCGAAATCAAAACCGAACTTTCGGTCTTGTTCTTGTAGCATCTGCAGTTTCAGATGAAACCGAGACCGAAACCCACGTAAATTTCTATTGATATTGAAATGCAATGTACTTTTACTCATAACTTTTAAAAATTGTGATTATTTCATAATATATTAGTATTTATCAGAATGTATGAATTTGTTTATATGTTAGTATAATAAATAAATGTGTCAAATTAAATAAATAGACGATAAAATGCGAAGGCAACAAATTTATCTAAAATTTTTATTTGGTATGTGATGTGTATGTTTCATAAACTAATTAAATATCTAGGCAAGTAGCAGATAGCTGTGATTCTTAGCAAACGAAGCACAATAATTTTCGAAGACACGAGATTCGGCTATTCTGAAAGTTTAGGCCATTTTTCGGCTAAAGTCGAAACTACATTTTAGAGCCGTCACTGGCCAAAACCAAAATCGACACTGAAACTTTCGCTCGGTCACTAGTATCAACGCTTTCTGTAGTAAGTATAGAAAGTAAAGGAAACAATTTTGTATTAGATCTACCGGGAAGTTTAGCTTTAGAGACTCGGCTTGATACTTGACAGTAGCATAGAAATAGGAATATACATAGAAGTGCAACAATGCTAATATGCTAAATTCTATAGCTAATTTAGTTATATGAACACCATTGGAATCGACATTTAACAAAGCAAATCTCTTTATCTCTTTCAACAAATATTGATATTACGTATACCAAAAGAGATAACGACATTTTTGTCTTTGCTTATTTCCCATTAATTAAAAGTGACGTCCTGACAGTCGTCATCCTTGCATTTAGGACATTAAATTTATAGTGATATGAATAGGAATTGAGTTGTTTTGTCTGTAATTTCTGATGTACAAAATTTATGTGTTCTAGAAATGTATGGACTCATTTGAGAAGTATCATACATAAGGATCAGTTTAGCATTTGCTTATAAGGATTTATGTTATTTTTACAAGGATTTGTTTTTTATATTTTTTTAATATTTATTTATGCTTTAAAGCGCTTCATACGTCTTAGAACAACATTATAAAACATAAAACATATCTGTAACATTCCCATCTTTTCGAATTATTTAAGTTTCTTAACAAAAATAAAAAAAACTTTCGAAAGAAATGAATTTTGTTGAGTTATAATATATGCATACCACATATTGAATTTCAAATTTTTAAAAGAAAGAAACACTTGTACTGTTTTACTTATCACTTATAATTTATTACTTTGTAATTAGTAGCCTACCGGTTTCGCTTATACAGCATCATCAGGGCTAAAACTTAAACTACTCAACAATATTATTTTTGATGTGTAAATATAAATTCATTTATAATGGGTAGATACAAAGAACTTTGATACGTTATGCAATGGAGTTGCCAGCTATAGATTATTTCACCACTAAATGGTGAAAAAAGTACCATTTTAGAAAATATTAAAAAACATGTCAATCGCCTCCACTAATTAATTAATTACTAAATTAAATTTACTATTTTTTACATATGTAAAACTTAGTTATTTATGCTAAAATCAATTAATTAAAAGAAAAAATAATAATATTATAAATGCCCATGTCAAAATTAAAAAACTAAAAAAATAATATACAATAAAACATTCATGTCATAATATAAATATATATCAAATATTTTAAATTTCAATTTGTTTCAGATTTGTGAAGTATGAATTTTCTGTACCTTGGTATTATTACTTATTCCGTAGTTTTGCAGAAGGTGGCTTAATTATGTTATTATGTATTATAATTTACCATCAGTAATAGAATCCAGACAACTTGGCATGGGACTATTTTTAGATCCTGGTTTGACAATAGATTCTTCCGCTCCTCGTATTGCTGGAAAATGAAATTTCAAATATCAACTGACTTCAAGCGATCATTGTAAGTACCTATAACACTCATTTTTAACCCCAACAGAAAGAGAAGGGTTTTTTATAAATTTGAAGTGTCTGTGTGACTTTATGTAGCATTATATACTACAAAAACGGATCGATCGATCAATTATTTCGATTAGATCGATTTCGATGCGGATTTCTTTGTTTGAAAGTTAAGGTGATCGAGTTGGATCTTAGTTGCATCATTTACAGGTTTGATCGGGGTTAGCTAATTTTTTTACTTTTGTGTTATTGAAATGAGATCGTTTCTTAAGTATTTACAAAAATACAAACATTTTTTTATTATGTTTTGTATTTTTACTTTATTAATTACTTGACTAATTATTTTATAACAATATTTAAACAATAAACTTTTCTTGTTATTTTCCTTGATTAATTTCTATGATATAAAAGTAAGATTTCAAATTTTACTTTAAAATAAACAACTTCGAATGGATTTTCAATTTAACGTGAATAATTGTCAACTTCTTTTTTGATTAGCAAGAAATGTACATTAAATTAAAATTAATTACTTTTTTGGTTTAACATTGGTGCCGATTATGTTGCGCACTCACTAAACTAATTTAAAATTATCGCTATCTTCTTTCCATGAGAGCAATAAAAAGAGATAAAACACTTTTACTGCTGTCAAATTAGTCCATAAACGTCATTTCTACAGACGTTTAATCTATCACTCCTAACTAACTTGACATTGGTAAAGTAGTTGTGAAAAACGATCGAAAGCCATATTTATAAAAGAAGAAGAATCTATCACTCAGCAAAAGTTGATTAAAAACATCACGATTTGACATGTCCGGACTAATCTGACATGTCTAAAGACACTTCTATATTAAAGTGAAAAAGACAGCAAGCATCTAAAATAAGTTTTGTTTAGTAAACAACAGAATCATCACCATTACCGTGTTTTTTTTTAGCTATTTTAGCTCATTGAACTGACAGATTGGGAACGCACAATTTAATTATTTGATTTTGGTGGAATACACATTGAGCATTTTTTACTTGCTCGTTTTCCTCCCTATATTACTAAAATATGCTGATATATAATGTTGTTGTTGTTTGATGTATTTGTAATTTCTCTATATTTGATGTGCAACAATGAGTTATTGTATTGTTTATCTTTATGTTCCTACCATGTAATATACAGGCTGACTTTTAAAGGGCAAGCCAAGTTTTGAGAGCCGGTTCGGAAACGATAACTCTTTTGATTTATGAAGTAATAAAAAAATTTAAAAAGATACTAATTATAAATTTAATCCGACGCAAAATACCATGGCTACAGCGTAAACAAAGCGCTCAACTGACTCCCACCAACCGCAATCGCTTGCGTAGGCTGGTGACGTCATAGCTCGTACTAAGTACGACACAGTGTGACAACGAGTAAGGTACTTTTGTGGACTATTTTAAATAAATGTTTATGAAAGTACATATTACAATATGGTAATAACATTTAAAATGTATCATTTTACATTTAACCTCCTTATTAAGAAATTTGACCCGTCCGTTGAAAGTAGCCCACTAACATTATAAATCCGAAAGTTCGTTTGTTAGATTGTTTGTTTGCTCCCTCTTCACGACCTAACCCCTGGACCAATCTTAACGAAAATTGGTATATGGGTAGTTTAGGAGACGGAAAGTAACATAAGATACTTTTTAATCGACTTTAAATAGGAGGAGATTATCAATTCGCCTGTATGTTTTTTTGTATGTTACGTGATTACTGGAAGACCCCTGGACTGATTTGGAAAATGTCTCTTTTTGTTTGAAAAAGTATACTTCAGAGGTGGTCCCATGGCCATCAGTTCAGGATCTGATGATGCGATCTTGGAGAAAACGAGAGAAACTCTAAAAAATTGTAGGCGAGAATAGTGTTTTTGTGGATTATCATCACTTGTTTACATTCGATAATGGTCACTTCATGATGCTGTGCTGATGATGGAAGCACTTCATCATCAGGTCACCTACAAAAGGTACCAACTCTTTAACGATAAGGAGTTAGAGTCTGAATCTTTCAGTTGTCAGAACACTCGATATACACATAAAAAGTTAGTTCGGTAAGTATTTATAACGTAGATTATGTAAAATTTTTGATTCAGGTGTGATAGATATTTCCCACTTCCCACTATCCCACTATCTTTACTCAAATTGTAAAGCTGAAGAGTTTGTTTATTTGTTTATTTGAATGAGCTAATCTCAGGAACTACTGGTCCGATCAGAAAAATACTTTCAATGTTAGATAGCCTATTTATTGGAGCAGGCTTTAAGCTATATATCATCACGCTAAGACCAATAGGTGCGGAGCACCAATGAAGAACGTTTCAGAATCGGGAGATTG
>NJDC01003644.1:132054-152830 GCA_002245475.1 Calephelis virginiensis
CTTGGTAGTAAAATAGGTAATTTAGTATTTCCCTTCTTACAACTTACAACTACAGCAGTAAAAATGGAAAAAAAATACCCATATTACTACTAGTAGTAACTTTGGTAGTAACACGGGCAACAAAGGATATTATGTGCGTGTTCGGTCCTTACGGAACAATTGTGCTCAGTGAACTAATTTTTAATTTTTTTCTTTTCAGGTCGCCTCTGTGGTCTAACGGTCCAAGTGTTAGACTTGACTTCGTAAGGTCCCGGGTTCGAATCCCGGGTCGGGCAACAAAAAAGAAAATGTGGTAAGTATTTCCAACTTTCTAATAAAAAAAAGTTGCCCGGGATTGGATATGTGCCCGGTTAGGCTTGCCACCTGTCACATTATGGGACCTAGTGTCTTCAGCTAGTCCTGGGTTTCCTGGTTGTGCCTCTGCCTACCTCTTCGGGGATATGGGCGTGAAGATATTTTTTTTTCTTTCCAGAATGTCATCGTATAATACATTTTAGATGAATAAATTTTATTTCAGTTATACTAATATATAAAAAAGTGCCGAGAAAAAGACCTCAACTTTCTCGGAAGTATCCCACTGCAAAACGGCTGCAACTTGCGGCAGAAATGAGACAGAGTATGAAAATAAGCTTGACGTTGAGCCGGAACACACTAAAATAACTTTCTTTCTCCTGCAACTATTTTATAAACTTTAATTCTGATCTTCCCCACACCTAGAGTGACCGCTCATGTCACTCTACCCCTAGAGAATCCCGTTCTTTTAATATGAAGTTAGCGTTATTGGTGTTCATTTTGGCCTGAATGATTTTCGGCAACATTCAATGCTCAAAAAATGTGTGTTTCTAAAAAAGTGACTTCAGGACCATATCCCCTAAGAGTGAGAGAGAGGCACAACCAGGGCACCCACAACTAGCCGAAGACTATGTCCAACAATGTGATAAATGGCAAGCCTATATCCTTCCGGCACATATCCAATTTTATTAGAAAACTGAAACTACACATTTTCCAGTCTTTTTTTTGTTGCGCTACCCAGGGATCAAACTCAGGATCTCACGAAGGCATATACGACGCCGGGCGGTAGACCACAGAGAGTATTTCTAATTTTTCAAAAAAATCTTCTGTTACAGGTTGGATACAGATAAATCTCCGTATGTTCCGTTTCTACGCCAAAATTGTTAAACTAACTTTGATATTAAAAAAAAAGATTGACTTTTGGAGTCAGGATACTTTTTAAGGCAAAATTTTAATAAAATAAAAATAAATAAAGGTAGCGTTGGAGTAGTAAATATTAAATAACTACAATATGCGTAACAGTAGTAATCATAAATGAGGATTGGGGAAAAATGGAACATGGGCAATGTTTTCCTTACAACTAATTATAGTAATTTCGTCATTTAGTCATCATTAGCAACAAGTAAATTATATATTTTAGCCTTTTTATTGTTGTGTAAGTTGTGTTTTGGTTATATGATGTTTTTGTTCATACCTCCCTTTTCATCGCATGTGCAGTTACCAGGTGAGCCCTGAAAATGATTAAATAATAAATAAACTTATTTTTCAATATGTTCAGATAAAAGATAAGATTCTCAATTCGATTTCATGTTTTTTTGTATATTGTATCTCCTCTCAGCTTGTTATGAATGGATTTCAAGGATTTTTTTATCGATAGTGTTTATTTTTTAAAAAAGTACATGCCATGTAAATGTGGCAGGTGGTTCCGCAATTTTTTTAAGTTATTTTACAGAACACATAACTAGCAAGTAGTAGGTACTAGATAGGTAGTAGGTAGGTGAGGAATATAGGTATAGAAGACACTCTCGTGTACAAAATGCAGACAAACTTGAATCTTAAGACGTGTAGAAAAGTCTGATGTTTTCTTACTTAAAAGATTACCCTTAACATTAAAAATTTAAACATAAAACGACAAATACAATGCTTATATAGCACTTATTGTCACTAAAATAATAACCACGATGTTACGTCATATACGATTTTCACAACTCGTTTCAACCGTAAAATAATAAAATTTCAAAATCTATATTGCACTAGCTGTTACCCGCGGCTTCGCCCGCGGTAAATTGAGATGAAAGCTATCCTATCTCTCAAGTTGGATCGAACGGTACATGGTGTGCGAATTTTATTATAATCGGTTAAGTGGTTTAGGAGTCCATTGAGGACAAACAATGTGACACGAGATTTATATATATTAGATTAATACGTGAAGCAAACTTTGGACCCCCTTTTACGAAAATTGCGATGACGGAGGAGTATGAAATTTGGCACTCTTATAGTTTATGTGTACGATATTTGCAGAACGCTCATAATTTTTAACGATAATGTTCATAAAGTGCATTAATTAAAAAATAAAACATTACACATACTACCATGCGTATGACACACACAAACAAATATATTGACGATAACGAAAAAAGATCACAATTTGTGATGGCGCACAAACTATTATCATGTAGTTTGGAAATAAAGTATACTTGAAAAATGAAGATGGCGTTCTTATCAACAAGATATTAAAATGTATTATGGTCGAATTTCGACCAATGGGCGTCCACTAGTAATAATTAAATTACATATCCTACTAAGTCATATATTTTGTTGTTAAAAAAAATGTTTTTAGTCACCTTTTTTTATGGTACTAAATTATTAAATACACGATACATACGCACAAAGCGGCTAGCATGCTTGTCAACGCCGATTTAAGACTTTTCAAGAAGATTTTTGAATGAACCTAAACTTTGGAGTGAAACCCGTTGTTATTATTGAATAATATGTATTTAATTATTTACCCTGAATCAATCTGAAGTTAAAGTCGAAGTTAAGTACAGTACCTTCACGCTCATATCCCTGGTGCGTTAGGCAGAGGTATAACCATGGCACCCACGACTAGCCGAAGATACTAAGTCCCATGTGGCAATCCTATCGCCAACCGGGCAAATTCCCGTGCAACCATATTTTTATTAGAATATTGAAAGTACACATTTCCTTTCAATCAAAACCGGGACCTCAAGAAGTAATTCCGTTGCCGGAGCGCTAGACCACAGAGGCAATTAAAGAACAATTTCTTTAATTGCCTCTGTGGTCTAGCTCTAATCTAGGTCTGTGGTCTAAAATTCGTTTTTGTTAAGGATCTTTTATTATCTTCGTAGGTATCTACTCATCTGGATGAAGGAATCTTAGAGCGAGTTTTTCAGATTGAATTAAAACTTTACACTCAATATTTTTAAAAACGTATCAGGCTACCACCGCCAGATTCCTCGATACAAAATAATGAAATATTCGAAAACAATTGCATTTTATTTTTGTTTTATTTCTCTTCCGTTATATATGTACATGCGATAGTAATACGCGTCAGGCAATAAAGTATGGGAAGTGGAAGATTTTTTAGGCAATATATTAAAGAAATTATTTCTATTTTGTTTTATAGAATAGCCTTCAAATATTAAAACGAGATCAAAAATGGGTCGTACAAAATAGTGTTTTTTTTGGTCTAAACTAATTTTGCCCGGGATTGTTTTTGCCCGGTAGGCAGTAGATTTTTTTATTTAATGTATCCTTAATGTACCCTTACGTAATCAAATGCTTATTTTACAAATCTAAATATTTCAAATGTTATATTGTATTGAATATACAAGTTTCATCTTATGGCTATTACTTTCAGATTACACTGTATTATGGTAGAGCTCCTTTATGACGTTTACAAAACTTGCGCCTTAAGGTATGTTTTATCATTTTGTTAGGGGGTAAATAAGGTTCATACTTTCAACAGCTGGATGGTGCCTGTTTTAGCGTACACTTTCGGCATATGCCAAATTAATAAATAATATTAAGATGGACTCAGACAGAGCTAGATACCCTGGACCGAAGAGTCCGTAAACTATTGCCAACATATCGCATGCATCATCTACTCTCATATGTGATGAAATTGTATATTCCTCGGAAATCTAGAGGACGTGGTTTTTTTAATGCCAAAAACCTTTTTATCCGTTAAGTATACAGTGTTTATTTATTTAACACTTTATTGCACACAAAAATTAAAATACACAAAATACACGAGAAGTTAAAAATGCACAAAAGGCGAGCTTATCTCTAACTAAAGAAATGTTATTGTTATTATTCTTACTATTATTAATTGTGTTATTTTTACATAAGTTTGACTTACAGTTACTGGCAAAAGGTTTGCCTCCAATCATATTGAGTGACTAACGTATCTTCGACTAGTTGTGTGTGCCCTGGTTGTATCTCTGCCTCCCTCTTCAGGGACACGGATGTAAAGATATAAAAATATATAATAGAGATCCCGGAATATATTGTGATTCCCATATAATGATGATATGTGTTACCGTTATGACATACGGCACAGAGACTTGGTACTTAACTGCGGGCCTCAAAATATTGATCAAGGTTTCTTAAAGTGATATGGTAAGAGCAATGCTCGGTGTTTCTCTGTGTGATCGAATCAGGAATAAGGAGATCCGCAGACGAACTACAGTCATCGACATCGCTCAGCGAATTACCAAATTGAAGTGGCAGTAGGCGGTGAACATAAAACGAAGAACCAATATCCACTAAGACAGAAAGGTTCTGAAGTGGAGACCATGTACCAGGAAACGCAACATAGGATGTCCCCCTACTAATGGATCTTAGAAGGGTTGAATGGATCCATCGCATGCGGACTCTGTAAGATCGGTAGCTTTGGAAATCTATGGGGGAAGGGCTACGTACAGCAGTGGATATGCTGTGGCTAAAATTATGACGATGATAAAAAAGAACAAAAGATAAAAAATATCTACTAACTTGTAAACCCGGTAAGCCTGGAGTGCCAGGAGCACCAGGAGCACCAGGAGCACCATCAGTCCCATTGACCCCATTTGCACCTGGCGGACCTGGAGGTCCCATCGGTCCGACAGAGTTATATACTGGACGAACATCTGAAGATGAACAAATTTTCACCTCAAAGATCGCGTTAAATTTTTTCAAGATCGAAAGTGGAACGTCACCAGTGAAAATAATTAATTAAAATATATTGGGTATGCTTAAAAAACTTGATGGACTGGTTGGACTTAGCGCATTTTAATCCAATTTGAATGGGTTCCCTCGATGAAAGATTTATTGTTAAATCTGTACTAATAATAAAGAGGAAAGATTTTATTGTTTGTTTGTATTGAATAAGCTCCAAAACTATTGAACTGATTTGAAAAATTCTTTCACCATTAGAAGCTTTCATTATCCCTTATGAACATAGGCTATATTTGTCGCCAGATGAAAATAGGGATCCCTACTAAAACTTAATTGATGTAACTCAAGGTGTTAAAAGTAAGTGATCTTTATCTTTCATCCTATTCACTGCGGGAACTATTATTGATAGGACAATAAGGTGTTCTACAACAGTAAAGAGCTTATTAATATCTACAAAAAAGTTCGCGACGCCGTATATTTAACTATTATAGTTACGACACTATAACTAATTTATACATTTTAAAAGTTAATTAAAATAGGGAACATATTCGGTGTTCATTTTTTTTCAAATCGAACAATGCATTCAGAAGATATCACGAAATTAAAAATTTAAAAAATACCTACCTTCATACGCAAGAAAACTATAGACGCGAACGTGGCGTCGTCATCGCTTGAATTTATAACACTAGCGACTCAGCCCGGCTTGACTCGGGTTATAGAACTTGTAAGAATATATACTACTTATTTAATAATAAAGAACGATTCGACAGTTTGTTTCTTTGATTATTTGTTGAATAGGCTCCGAAACTGCTGGACAGATTTAAAAAAATCTTATTAGAAGCCCACATTATCCTTGATTAACATAGGATACTTCATTAAAAAGCAATGACAAATTAGTAATTTCTACGAGGGTAGGGGAGAATAATTACTCTTTTGAGTTCAGAGCCTTTACCATGAGTTGATACAAATTACGTTCGATAAGTTACGTGTCGAAATCTATTACACTTTTGGTCTAAAGATGTGTATGTGTTAGTTACCTATAGAGGCGCTGTTCGAAGTTTTCATACAAATGATTTACAGAGACAGTAGCGAGTATAGTAAACTTAACAAGTCGAAAACTCATGGTAAGGACTCAGGTACGTTTCGTTGCTGTCGAACGTCGGTATGTTAACTACCAAACGGCTTTACCGATTAGGGTGAAATGTTGTATGTGTCTTTTCACGGTTTCACAGACACGTATGGTGCATAACTACTTATTTTTTTTTTACATGTAAGTAACAATTTATAGTCGTAATATATGTATGTACTCTACAAACATATTCAGAACGTTTGCATTAAATGTCTTATTTTTTATTTAGGTATAGGATATTTTTTTTCTTTCATCTATACACTAATTACAAAGAGGAAACGTTTAATTGTTAGTTTATTTGTATTGATTTTTTTTACCATTGTTAGCCAACATTATCCCTTATGAACATAGACTACTTTTTACAGCGGAACAATGCTTAATTCTTACGGGACAATCGCTAATAGGACACCGCGTAGCAAAAATTATCATTCCTTACTTACATCTTTCCCATAACTTCTAAATGACTAAACCAATTGGGTTGAAATTTTATAAGGGTATTTTTATTGTTTCTGTATGATTTAAAAATACAATCGGAACCCGTAGGTGGAGCTGCAGTCGGTGTATCATCTATACTACAATGTTAGAGAGGAAAGATTTGATTGTTTATGTGTTCGTTTGTATTTGTTAGCCTCTGAAACTACTGGACAGATTTGAAAAAAAAATTTTACCATTAGAAGTAGAAATTATCGTTGATGAACATAGGCTATGTTATTTCTATGAAAAATTAACAATTTGGTCACCGGTGCGAAGCCAGAATAGGCTGCTAGTATGCTATACAGGCGACAGCTCAGGATATCCACTTGCTAGGGCCTTATACAGCGACATTAATAACTTACCACATTTGTCCGAACTTTTCTGATCTTTTGAATTGATATCCTGAAAACAAAACAAAATTATTACCTCTCCCTGTAGCTTGGAAGTTTTAAAATATGCATGCTATGGTTCGGTTTACATAACGAGCTATCCCTAGTCTTTACTTGGCATAGCACTAACAATATCTTTGTTAAGGCCGCGGTCATACGCTTCTTGCTATCAGGTAATCCGTCATTGTGTCTTCTAAAGCCAGGGGAGTTTTATTCTGCAGTTTAAGTGCATTTGAACTGCAGAACTCTTAAAACGTTTTAGGTCAGGGTTCATACTTGCTAGTCGAAAGTTGGCTGTTGACAGGTTGTTTCGCGTATTTATCGTGTATTGCATAATATCAGGAACTTTGTCTGTTGGATTATCATTCAATACTATAAAAAAGGCTTTTAAAAACCAATAAATAGCAAAAATAAATAACCTATAAAGTTGAAACCAGTTACGATAAACATGTAATGTATGACTTCATGTAATTCTTATTACAGTGGCGCTAATATATTTAGAGGGCAATAAACAATCTACGCTATTAGACCCATGTAGTTTCTTTTATTAATACTTGGCATAGGCGTTAGCATTTGTCATTACTTAAGTTGAAATGTGAATTAAATTACTCTATTTCACCAAATCGGGTTTAAATTATAGAACATTAGTCTAAAGTTGTCAAAGAAAGTCATGTCAAAGACATGAGTAAAACGATATTTGAGGCAACGGTACATATACTTTTGCACTTTCACTGAACAAAATTATATAAAATGGCATTAAAATTGTCTGATTTCACTCAATAATTACGACAAAACTATGAACTCTCTTCTCTCGATGGCACCAAAACTGCGGCCATTGTTGTTGTTGTTTAAAGTTTTAATTATGAAGTTTCAGTTATTAACCTTTTTAGCATTATGATGATTCTATCAATAAAAGATAATTGGTAACTTACAATCTGAATAGTGCATTGATCTGAAAAAGATAAAAATAATTCATAATATAAATATAATATACAATCAAAATCTGTTCACTAAAATATTGCATTTTGAAATCTGTCGCGATATACAAGAGTTGTTTCAAGAGTCATCGAAACCGACGTGTTTATATGAAAAGGGTAATGAATGAGGAAGAAGCCAGGAAAGTTTGCAAGGATCGTGGTATTTGGCACTCAATACTCTCTGCTTACCCCGGAAGGGACTTGACATGAAGATTCGATGAGAGATTTGTGTCGATATACAATATTGGTAACTACGATTATTACAAGTAATATAAACATAAATAGATAGGACTAAAGTAAGCATAAATATTTTTTAAGTTATACTTAGTAATAATCTACATATACTTATACTTATCGTGTCGGCTAGTAAATAAATAAATTAATATTATTATCTTACCTATATTTGACTGAATCGTTGTTTCGCCTACATTTTTTTCCTGAAAATATAAAACAGAATTAAACAATTTCAGACATTTCTCACAATATGCTCGAGTTATGCCTGAAGCGATAATTGAAGTATCCCCGTGTTGGTCCGGATTCACAAAGTACAATAGACCATTTGCTTTTCTGGCAGGCAGCGTGTAAATTACAGAAAGACCACTCATGGTGTTGTGTACCAATTTGCCCAGGTAGGTATCCATTGCCTATCCTATTCCTGCCGCCAAAATGACTTAATGTTCCAGTCTGAAACATTAAGTCATTTATCCAAGGTCGCAATAGGCCTAACATCCAAGCTTCAAAATAGTTTAGCTATAGTATTTACTATGTCTACAGGCAACATCTGTTTTTTACCACCAGGAAAGCCATGCGCTTGTTTTTTTTAAAGAAAACCTTATAGATCACGCTATCGCTTTTATTGTTAGGTTCATTGGCACGATTTCCAAAAAAAAATTGGTTGTTAGCCTGCATTTTCATATTTTCAAGAATATAAACATTATTACTATTATTGATTAGGCTATTGCATAGCTTCTATCGCGGGCCTTGACCGTGAAGACCGAATACAGAAATTCCGTAACGAAAATAACCTAACACCCCCCATTTCGACCGGCACAGCGGTGATACTTTCTAATCTTGTCATGTATCGATGAATAGCAGAACTTTTAATGACTTTTTGATCCCGTTTGTCTTTTCAGTTCAGCAACTCGCCTCTTCACCTCGCAATCTGGTGACTCATGCCTGCTTATACAATAGCTTTACCGCGGCAGTCTCCGAGTGCCACTCGTGTTTTTTATTTTAATAATTATAATTTCAAACCTAATCCTATTTACATTCTGATATTTATATCTATTTTTATGAACATAACGTAAAATGTAGAGTACATTTACGCCCATATTTCCAAAGGGGTCGTCAAGGCATAACCAGGGCACCAACAATTAGCTAAAGACACTAAGTCACACAATGTGATAGGTGGCAAGCCTATCGCCAACAGACCAATCTCAGGCAAAGATATTGATACCACCGAGGATGGTTTCAACAGTAAAAACTAATTAGGAACCTAAATAGATTGCAGAAATCGTTAAATTGGGACTCCATGCTTTTTACCATCGCGCCAGGGAGTCGACATGACTTATTTGACAATTAGCAAGGCAAACGAATACAAATACACGTTGCTTAAGTGTTATTTGACCGAATCACTAGCGTACATGATAACCTCCACCAACCAACCACTAGGACTTCCGAAGTGACAGGCGTGATGTGACGAATATCGATGTCTGCATTTTCGAAACTGGATGTATTTAGTACTTCTAATACGCTGCTATTAGGTCCTTTCAATAATCCTAAAATTAAAAGTTTTCAATGAACCCCTGATAAACGGTCCATCACTTCGAAAATTATAAAGCTACACACAGACACACACGCTCTTTTTGATGTGCTTCAGATAAGCTGCGAAGTTTACGATACATTACATCGTAACTTTTAAACTGTGATCCATCAGCCACCTTCCAGTTCTTTCATAAGGTCCTTGTCATGGAGTCCTCGTCATCAGACAATATGAACAAATCCAGATAAGACGAATCTAACGAGTACCAAATACGATGGGTTTACCAGTAGCCTTTTCAATATTATACATATACAGGGTTACTGTTAACTAACGCATAATCTTATTAGAGCGGTTTTAGTACATCAAAAGCATCAACTTTTGTTCTACAGCTTTTAGGAAATCGCAAAATAAGAATCAGGTTCTCTATTCATTTTGTCAGATAAACTTTTTGTACAGAGAATCAAAATCTTTTTTTGTGATATTGTAAAAGTTTTAGAACAAAAGTTGTTGCTTTTGATGTACTAAAGCCGCCCTAGAAAGGTTATGCGTTAGCTACCAATAACCCTGTATACCTTATACCAGCGATACTCAAAGTGTGTTCCGCGGAATCTTAGAATTCTACAATACCCCTGTAGGGGTTCCACCAGAATTTAGACAAAAAATGCAAAAAATCCCTCCGGTCAACTGTTCTAACGTGGTGTAGCACGATTCACAAGGCGCAGTCGAACTTAGTTGCCTGGTACGATTTTACTTTGCCAGCGACCGCCGATATCTACTTGTGAGCGCACAGCCCCTTTGACAAAAGCCGCCTTTGAGAAGTCTGAGATTAGACGCTATAATTGTAAACAAGCGACTTTCGACGCCGATCTCTCAAAGCCGAGATGTTTACATCGCTTTTTATTTATATTTTTATTTCGGCTTTTTATTTATCAAAGGCGCCGACTCGAGTATTTTTGAGAAATTTCGAGATCCAGGCTAGGACTTTAAATACGACGATCGCGCACCTACACTTAGTCGACGATTAGCGTTCGAAGCGATAAGTACCTACGTGCTACAAACAAAACAAACAAAGTGTTTATTGTTCTAGTGCTGTGTTCTGGTTGTATGTATTAGTTTTGTACAATTATTTTCTTTTTTGGACTAAACTCTTCTACGCAGTAACGATCGTGAGTTATTTTGACCCCACCATCCTGACAAGTAAATTATTAATAAAGAAGAATGGAACGTTGGCTTGAAGGCGTTCAACGTGATGCAACAACATCTTCTAACGAAGCCATTACCGATCAAGACGATTATGCAACGACGTCAAGTTCCACGGTTTCAAAGGCGAAAAAAAGGTAATATGATGAATCATATATCAGTTTCGGATTTGTTGATTCCAACGGCTCACCTCTCTGCATGTTATGTAGTAGACTGCTTCCTTATAGTTCTATGGCACCTGCTAAGTTGCGTCGACATTTAGAAACTGTACACCCCGAGTCTAAAGACAAGAATAAGGAATTTTTTCTACGTAAAAAAGACCAGTTATTGGAAATTCAAAAAACTATTATGCACGTTACTCAAACTATCAGTGAGAAGGCCACAGAGGCATCATATTTAGTTAGCTATCGCATTGCACAAGCAAATAAAGCGCACACTATCGCTGAGAATTTAATAAAACTATGTGTTTTAGACATAACAAAATGTATGCTCGATGAAAAATCTGCAAAGCATCTTTCTAATGTGCCGCTATCAAACGATACTGTTTCACGGCGAATTCATGATCTGGCAAGTTACGTCAAACAAGAACTGGTTACAAGTCTACAAAAAACACGATTCGTCTTGCAAATAGATGAGTCTACTGATGTAGCTGGTCTGGCTATCTTGCTGGTTATCGTGAGATATCAACATGAAAGTTCTTTTAAAGATGACATGTTTTGTGTTCACCGCTGGCCACAAACCAAACACAACCGGAGAGAAATTTTTTAATAAAATAAATGTATTTATTGAGGAAAATAATCTCAGTTGGAACGACTGCATTGACGTTTATACAAAGGGGCCAAGGCGATGACAGGTAATACAGCAGGACTAGTGTCACGAATAAAATATAAAGCTCCTAATTGTAGTTCCAGCCATTGTATCCGGCATAGACAAGCACTTGTGATAAAGCAAACGCCATCAAATCTAAAATTAATTATGGATGAAGCGGTAAAAATAATTAATTTTATCAAATCACGACCACTACAATCCAGATTGTTCTCATTATTGTGTGAAGATTATGGCAGCAAACATAAAACACTGCTGCTTCATACAGAAGTGCGATGGCTGTCTCGGGGTAACACTTTAACAAGGCCATTTGAGCTTAGAGTCGAGTTACAAATGTTTCTTTCAGAAACTTCTTTTAATTTGAAAGACCGTTTGTCTGATAAAAAATGGTTATTTTCACTTTCTTGGCGGATATCTTTCAAGAAATTGAACGATTTAAATTTATCATTGCAAGGTAAACAAACAACGGTGTTCCAGGCCTGTGACAAAATAACTGCCTTCAAAAGAAAATTAGATTTTTGGATTAATTGTGTCAGAAAGAGAGAAATAGAAAGCTTTACTTCACTCAGTGAGTTTGTTAGCGATAACGATGTTAGCGGCGAATATCTCACTTCGATGCGTGCATCTTTTGAGAAGTATTTTCCTGGAGAACAAAACACAAAAATGAAAATGAATTCATGGATTCATAATCCTTTTTTTATCAAACTTACAAAAGCCCGAAAGTATGTCGAACGAGATATATGAATCTCTTTTAGAAATGTCATCAGACACATCTATGGAGTCACTTTTTAAAATGACGTCTCTCAACGATTTTTGGTGCAGAATCCGTGTTGAATATCCAATGCTTGCCGAAATGGCTCTCAATATTCTTCTCCCGTTCCCGACAACATATTTGTGCGGAACAGGATTATCAATATATGCAGCCACAAAAACAAAATACCGCAATAGACTGGACGCTGAACCTGATATGAAACTTCAAATGTCCTCTATCAAACCTGATATCAGTCAATTGATGAAAAATAAAAAACAGTTTCATACTTCCCATTAATTCGATTTTTTTTTATTGTCTTCTATAATTATAAGTACTTGTTATGTAACTGTTACATTGTACTATGATCATGCTTTAATTATAGAATACACTTTCAAAACTGTTGTTTTATTGTAGGGTTCCGTCAATGATTTTGCTTTCCATAAGGGTTCCGTCACCAAAAAAGATTGAGAACCGCTGCCTTATACCAAAACCAAGAAAACATACATATTCTTCAGGGCTGCAATATTCGTCCGACATAAGATAGTATCGATAATCGGGCAGTAGTATTATTAAAGATATTGACGATACTAGCAGATAATCTAATGTTGTGGGAACCATAAACATTACTTTATTGCTTTTTACAATGTCATATTTTAAAAATACTTACACATGATGATTCCTCTCCGTTGTTTCCTGAAAAATAATTAAAATTTTATACAAATGTTTCAAATCAATTCATTTGCTTTGACAAGGAATATGATGATCGAAACGTTGAAAATAATCAAGTACTTTAGTTGGGTTGCGTCACACTATGAGGCAGAGTCTTGAAGTGCTTATTTGCCTGTATTAATACTAATACCACAATATTTATATTTTAGTAATACAATCTCTTCTGATAAGTGATGTAGAGTAGGCCGCAATCTTGCGTAAGCGGCTTACTGTTTCACCAAGTTTGTCCTATATACAGGGTCACTTCTTAAGCACCAGCCAAATTTTGAGAAAGGGTTCGGAAGAAGAAAAAAAATTAAAACTTAGAAAAATTAATTCACAATGTTGTCCAACGCAAAATATGTAATAAATACAATATATGTACATATGTCATAATATTATAATTTTTATATAATAAAATATATATATTATATTAATAATATATTATAATTATATAACTTTTAAATATGTACATGGTTATAACGTAAACAAAGCATAAAACTGGTTCCCGCCGACCGCAGTCGCAATCGCAGGCTGGTGATGTCATGACTCGTACTAGGTATGAACTATGACGTTGCGTGACAAGTGAAGCATTTTTACGGACTATTTTAAATTAATGTTTTAAAGTAGATATTGAAATTAAGCTGTAATATATAAAATGCATTACCATTTAAGCCTATACCCTCTTATACTAAAATTGGGCCGGTCCTTTTAAAGTTACCCTGTATATTTGATTAAGATACGTCTTGTAGTTTTTGAGATGTTCTTAATAATGCATACATGTTTCTGTATCTCGACAACATTGAAGTCGACTAAAATTCATCTTGATACATTTCGTATGGCTTCGGAATCATATCTTTCATTGACAAATGTTACAAATAATATTTTGAGTTCTATTAAAGAAAGTAAAAAATCAATCGAAGCTTTTAGCGTCACAAAAACGTCCTAGTTACCAAAAAATGCATATTCATGTCCATTCGTTAAAACACCTGACGAAATACTTATTTGTTTGAGTCCTTATCGAATACAAAACAGTCACAACATAAGCTATTATGTAAAATTATACGAAAGACAAACTAATCTCCAGTAAGATTCCATTCAGCAAGCAAAAAAGGGGGAATGCTTAAAGTAAATATTTTATAAGCAAATAATATTTTTCGTTCTGATATTAAATTCCTCCTTCTTCTTCTAAATCCTCCTAAAATACCTTAGAAAATACTTAGTCTGTTTTTGATTTTTTTCGTGGCAAAATTAGATGTCTTTCCTGTTGGCAAAAGATGTAGATGCTATAGTGGCATACTGGGGCATTTTTATTGTTGGGATCATAGGCCACATGTGCAATTCCATTAGCTATTCTACCTTTTAATACAGAATACGATATTAACGAGCACTAACGCTATGATGAAAACAATATCCACCTCTCATCCACATCATCACTTTACCATCTACTTAAGACTGACTATAATAATTATAACCTAGTAACTTTAAGTACTAGATTACCAGACGATAGGATTTCCACAATCCAACGCTGACAAATATTTAATTAAAATCGATTTACTGTGTTAGTGTATGTAAGCTTGTATATGCGTGCCTATATATTCCTATTTCTATGCTGCGTGCCACATAAAAACTTTTTTTGACATAAACTGGTTTAATTTTAGAACTGGCCAGTAATTTTGTACTAATTATTAAATTACGTTTTTTTTCTGTTATTTTTGTATGTAAAACTGATTCAACTGTAAAGTGCTACATACGCTCAAACCCTTCTAAGATTTATGGATGTAGGATATAAATTTTATAACTATATATCTGAATTAATAAATAAATATATAAAAAATATTGTAAGTAGTTATATCATATTTAATTTAATTAGGTATTTTTTAAGTATATCTATGTAGTAGTATCGTGGACTAACTCCCATAACACGTGCATATATTTACTTATTTTAGGAGCAATTGCACATTCCTGAGTTAAATTTAGAAATGAGTAAAACTGTCAAATATTAAGAGAAGGAGAGAGACCAGGGAGGTTTACTTCTAACTAGGGTTAGTAAAAGAAAAAAAAAAGCTAACCCGGAGTTAAATATTTTACTTTTTTTTATGAATATCGAAAGGAAGGCAAACAAGCAGACGGATTTCCTGATGTTAAGAAATTCACGCCGCCTAGAGACACCAAAGGTGGTAATGGTGAGTTGCCAACATGAGGCCGTTAGGCCTCGAGCAAAAGTAAGTTTACCGGCTACCTTACCCTCCGAACCGGAACACGTCATGACGTTATGGCGGCTGGAATAGGTAAGGCGGTAGTACCAATCCGGACGAGTCGCTGCGAAACTCTACCACCTAGTCAGACGTGACGGTGTTAGTGACGGTGAGCCTATGCTCGCCTTTTACGAGCTGCCTGGCAAGGAAGACAGATGGTCTATTCTACAAAGCAGCCCGGACCAACACTTTCTGGGCTTTTTCTGCAAGTGGCCCTTAGGGTTAGGTTCAATTTTTGCAATTTGTCCAGCGACAATTGTTTATTTTATTTATTCTTTAGTCATCAAATATACGTACCTTTGTCACAAATTATATATATTAATATCACAAAACCCAATACACTTCTAAGCACGGCCATGGTTACGAGGAATTTGATAGTAAAACCCTATTAATAATTCAGGATTACTATATTTGTTCAGTCATATCGTTTCTTTGTTTAATTTTTCCTTATGAACCTTTCCTTATGTTTATAACATAAGTATTGCTCTTTAATATAATATTGTTGAATTGTTATTCATTATCGAAATCGGTTATATAAAGCAGGAAATATCCTAACTTATATTATAATTGCGAAAGTTTGTCTTTATGTCTGTATGTTGCTCTTTCACTGTTAAACCGCTGAACCAATTTTGATAAAAGTTTATATATATACATAGCTAAATTAAATTTAAAAAATCCAATGAACAATGTGTGTAGGCTAAATAATTTGCTTACGAATGGAAGGTTTTGTACAAATAGTAAAAAAAATTACCACGGTCGCTAGTTATCGCCTGTTAAGTCGAAACATTTTTGTAACTATGAGCAACGCTTTACTTTTTAGACAAACTACCAATGGTTATATTAACAGATTAGAGTTCGTCGATTATAGGAACCGAGCATTAACCATTTGTTTGAAAACTCTAGACGTACGTTTTATACTACTAAATGATGATAGTCAGTTTGTCGTCAAAATAACATAAATAGCGCTTTGATGACATAACTGCATCTCCTCTACTCCTTTCCTCAAGACCTTATGACATTTTTTTACGTACGTTTCACTGGGGATAGAGTGATGTGCAGCAGTTCACCCGCGTAGGGAATAGGATTCACGCCTTACTTAAGCCTGCATAATTACTCTGCCATGTTCCAGTTTGGAGGGTGGAAATGCTGGTTGACTTGCACAATTGGCCTGGCATCCCGGCCACAAGACAGGGACGTTCCTGTAATATCTATAGGTCACGGTGGTTGTCTTTTACTATATGGAGACCCGGGTGCTTGTTGGCTGATATTTTTATTACATAAAATCAAAGGTGTATTATCCATAAGGCAAAGTAGGCACGTGCCTAGAGGCGCGAGATTAGAAAGAGGCGCAAAAATTTTTGAACAAAGAAAAAAAATCGAAATTAAGGGGCCATGTATGCTAAAATACGTCAGCAATATACTGTTTTTACTTTTTTTCATACAAAGCAATTATGGATCTTGGCGAAAAAAATACTCAAGATTAACATTAATATGCTTTATAAGACTAGTATTTCCAAAATACGATTCATTTCACTTTGCTCGATAGAAAAAAATCAAAAATTTAACTTTTTTTTGAAAGCAAAACCCATCTGTCTACTTTAATTATGAAAATATCGACACCAGATTTAACATAAACATAGATAAGTATTATACCTAAAAGATAATTTTTTTTTCAAATTACTTTTATAGTGTCAAAAATAGTGATTTGGCGCTTAAGACATTTACTTTAGAGCGCAATATTTCATAGTAATCATGGAACGGGGGAGTGCGCTGATTGGCTCTTCTGGCTGACTAAGTATGGGGCCTTAATGTTTATGTCAAAACACGTACGCAGTCAGATCTGGTTCTAGACGGGCATTATCAAATTCCTTGTTCGTTCTGTCCTTCTTGCTTTCTTCACTCTCATCCCATATTATTTCATTCATGCCTAAGCACAAATGTTATATCTAATAGAGGGACGCCAAAGAGGTTTCTCCTCGGCTGGTTTTTACATTTAATCAGCTTCTGCATAAAACAGTAACAATACATAGTTAAGGAATTATTTTATGTGACAATAATTGTTTTCACAAGTCTTGCTTGAATGTTCTAAACGTCATCTATTTGCAGTAAGTGTAACTATCACGCTATGAAGCAACCGTTTTGTTAACAAGGGTTTCGAAACGATTTTCGGATACAAACATAGATGACGCTATTTTCAAATAAATTTTAATATTTTATTTTCCCCCGTCGTCACGAAAATAAATTGTATTTTATGGTAACGCAGGAATAATTTAATAATTAACTAGTTGCTACCCGCTGCTTCACCCGCGTCAAGTTGAGATGCAAGTTATCCTATCTTTAAGGTTGGATCAAGCTGCACACGGTGTGTGAATTTGATTAAAATCGGTTTAGTAGTTTAGGAGTCCATCGCGGACAAACAACATGACACGTAATTTATATATATTGAGATAATAGCTGACCTTGCAGTCTATGACGACTATGATTTGACAGTTTCGACATAGTTATCTGGCAGTCTATATGAAAAAAAGTAAATATAAATATTCTATTTTACTTAAATTTTCACAGTTTTTCTATTTATTTGATCCTTCTCCTGATGATCCGTTCCATTCCGACATCCGTCCATGCGTGATGTGAAGACCAAGATAAATAGGTATTCATTTTTAAATATATTATATAAAACGGCTCGACGAGACCAACACACAGATATAAAAATTTTGTAAATTGGGTAAGGGGTTCAGAAGACATTCTTGAAAAACCTGTAAAAATTTTGAAAATTTTAAAAAGTGTAAAAAAATTTAAAAATATTATTACCAAAAATTAGGAAACGCGGGAGGAATCTAAAAAGGTATATATGTCTAACGTAGTTAGTAGGTAGTATTTTTTGCCAATTTATTTATAGGGCCCATCTGATTGTTGAAAATATAACGTCACCTAGTAAGATAAGTATAAGTGTTTAATGTGCTCTACTCATGTAGTTAAAATATTTTTATAAATATGTGAATATTATATACATATATATATATTTACGTCGTTATCTGTCATATTTACAGTGCAAAGTTTCACAATAATTAGCAGAAGCATTTAAAAATTATTTCAAATTGAAACTTTGTTAGCCTCTACTGAAAAGTTATCAATTTACGCATTGGCCCTTTTACATAGGATCCATCGATACACAGATTGTCCTAATCTTGAGTGGTAATAATCGTAGATATCAGATTAATCTTAAACTACTTTGATAATGTTACTTTTGTTTGACTGTTAAAAAATTAAATAAATCGTTTTTTTTATGATATTGGAAGGCAAACTAGCAGACGGTGTCTCTAGGTGACGTGAGAAATTTACGTCACCTAGAGACACCAGAGGTGGTAATGGTGCGTTGCCAACCTGAGGTCAGGATGTTAGGCCTCGAGCAAAAGTAAGTTGACCGGCTACCTTACCCTCCAAACTGGAACACGTCTTGACGTTATGGCGGCAGGAATAGGTAAGGAATAGGTACCAACCTATCCGGGTGAGTCGCTGCGAAACTCTACCACCTAGTCAGATGTCACGGTGCTAGTGATGGTAAGCCTATGCTCGCCTTTTACAAGCTGCCTGGCAGATGGTTTATTCTGCAAAGCAGCCTGGAGCAACACGGGGAAAAACATTGAAAATATTAAGAGTTACTAGTTACAAAATTTATATTTTACAACCTGCCTAGTCCAGTATATATAACAAATACAAATATAGCATAAAACAAAGTCATTTCCTCTGTCCCTTTGTATGCTTAAATCTTTAAAACTACGCAACGGATTTTAATTCGGTTTTTTTTTAATAGACAAAGTTATTAAAGAGGAAGGATTGTATATTTTATACCCGTGCGAAACCGGGGCGGGCAGCTAGTCATATCATAATTGACAATAATATGAACATACATGAAAATTTATACATTGTTAAATAATTCTGGAAAACAACTAATGTTCTGTCATTTTAATTGACATTTGACATTTCATCCGAATCAAACACTATGACTTTGTAATAATATTATCACCTTGTAGAAAGCTTGTAGGTTAATTTGCGAAACCTTTTCAATTTAAAATACACTATGTTCTTTGTAGCTAGCTCCCACGGCGAACTTCGTTCTACCCATTCAGTTTGTATAGACAAGAATTAAAATGTTTTTCCTAGTTTCCTCTCAGTTTTTCCAAAATAATACATCAAAGTAGCCAAATCGGTTCAGCCGTTCTCGAGTTTTAGTGAGATTAACAAGCAGCAAATGATATATATGTATATAAAAAAAGTATCTACACGGCAATATTCCCGAGGTAGGTAGACCGCGTGTGTTCTACAATATGTACTCCTTATACTTATCTCGAGTACAAAGCCGAGTATAATAATATTTGAGTGACGTGTATGTCGTCGTAATGGTTTGAATGTGATCCGCGAATTAATTCAAATATATTGTCAGAGACCTTTAAATTGTCACAAAAAAGTATTTTCATGCCCATATCCCCGAAGAGGTAGGCAGAGGCACAACCAGGGCACCCACGACTAGCCAAAAACACTAAGTCCCAAAATGTGATAGGTGGCAAGCCTGTCGCCAACCGGGTACATATTTCATCCCAGGCAACGTTGTTTTTATTAGAAAATTAAAAATGTATATTCTCTTATACTTACTTCTTATCGTCGGTGCTTGGTGGAATTCCATTCTGGATACAATTTATTTACAAATAATTTACAAGTGTTTGTGAATAAATTGTTTATTTTTTTTTTGACCGACTCGGAGATCGAATCCGGGACCTGAAGAAGTCAAATCCGACTCCCAGCCGCTGGACCACAGAGGCGATATAATATTTTTAAATTGACTAGCGGCCTGGTACGTGCTTCGCTACGTATATGACCACCACACCACAAAATGTGATAAATGAAGAACCGCTGGACCGATTTTAAGCAAACTTTACATAAACCATTTACTTAATAGCCCAAAGTCTAAATATTTGGTATGGATAGGTAAGCCCGTTTTTGAGTTATAAAATTACAACGAAAAGTAGCATTGATTTTTATATAAATAGATATAGTATATAATGAAATTTTCAAAAGTACATACATATCTTCACGCCACATCCCTGGCAAACATGCCTTGCTTCCTCCACATTTAATATCCTTTTCATACAAACATGCTAGTTTCGGAGACTCTTGACACCACCTGCGGATGACACCCGAGCGATTTGATCATGTAATGTCAACCAATTTTCAAAATTTTTATATCTTCGTGTTCGTCTCGTCGAGCCGGATCCGTTGACACCACCGCCGCTGTAATTAGTAGATATTTTTAGTATAAAATTAACAAAAAACA